>JAOVVB010262048.1:0-34372 GCA_028570985.1 Heterobranchus longifilis | reverse complement strand
CCTGTTTATGTGGTTGAAACTGACTGCACTCTGTGCTTGTCTTGGTCTATCTAATAAAGTTGCACAGGCAACAGTACAGTATGGCTCTGTTCAACTGTATGTGTAACTGTGAATATCTTAGTGTGCTTTTTATATCCTGCCTTCCCTCCTCTCTCATGCATAATGCATACCTGTCACCTGTGCTCTGTCTGAGCGACTAACTCTCTCTGTATCAAAGAGTTTTCTGACCTGTAGGGGACTTCTCTTCAAAACAGGTAGCAAAGACACACACAGTACACAAACACAGACACCTGGTTGCCTGCACAGTTTGATGAATTCAGTCTAAATTATCCATTTTTTTCCCCCCAGCAATGTCTATTTTCATTTCAGTTTCAGCTGAATTTCCCTCTGCTTCGAGGCTGGGTGTGCTATTTGCAGTTTTTATTCCATTTTATCTCACTGGTACAGTACAGTACAGTACAAAACCCTGGGCTGGGCTGCACCAACATGTACACTTTCCACAATTAGTTGTACTTTACACAAAATGATTGATTGCAATAAAAAAAAAAGTATTGTTTATTGAATAAAAAGTTATTTTATCTGCAAGAATATTGGTGCTACACAACAACACGTAATATTGCAGCTGTCTTACTCACAATCCTTAAATTCAAGAAAATATCTCATTATAAGGAGCAAAACTATAATGTAACAAGAAAATGTGAAAAGACAAGAAAGAAAGTCATCAAGAAAGAAGTTAATGAGAAAATTTAAGAGCAGTGTTGCCACTGCTACAGCAGGAATTAGTTTGAGCGTTTGAATGAACTGATCAAGCCTTCTTTTTAGGGCTAAAATACACAATTAATTCTTGCTCTTGAGACTGTGATTAGTATGCAGATGCTGACTGTTCCCCTTCTTTCTCTTCACTAGAGACTCATTCAAGATGTTATCTTCTTATGGGACAGCTTTGTCTGTCATTTTCATTATTACAGACAACCTCTTGTTATGATGACATGTATAACTCCTAGTTAAGCCATGATTTACTCTACAGCTTCTGTTCTTATGTTAAAGGAAATCGTATTTTTTTTTAAACTATTTCCATGGTAATAGAATTCCTCTGCTGTTTATGAGTTTGTAAAATAAATATAATAGGTTATTTGCATACGTCACACACAGTTTGTTTTCCAGATGGAGGGCAGACAGCTGGAGGCAGACGAACAACACTGCACAAATGTTTTTGATTTGAGCTGTTTACGGGTGTTCCAATCGCTGTACTTATATGGTAAATATAAGCGCTTTTCTAGTCTTTGCGACCACTCAATGCGCTTTACACTGCGAGTCATTTACCCATTCACATCACATTCATACAGGAGGATGGCAGAGGTTACCATGCAAGGCACATGCTCATCAGAGGATATAAATATTCACACACACTCACGCACCGATGGCTATGCCTTCGGGAGCAATTTGGGGTTCAATATCTTGCTCAAGGATACTTCGACATGTAGACTGCAGGGGCCGGGAATCGAACCACCGACCTTTTAGTGGACGACCGCTCTACCTACTGAGCCACAGCCGCCCCTAACTGAAATGTAAACCCATCCACGGCAATATTAGACGCTCAGAGCAAGTGCTCCAGAAGTCAGATGACGTAGTATAAAGAGCGACAAAGTCAGAGTAGGGAGGCGGTCGGGGAGGATGGATGGGTCAAACAAACACATGACTTACACTAGTGCTGCACAATATTTATTTTTTTTAATCGTCATTGCAATATCAACTTATGCAATAAACACATTGCGAAAGACACTCAAGGATTTTTTGAGTTAGTTGAAAGAGAGTATTGGTAGAAAACTGCTCTTTAAAATGTAACTATCTTTTTTTTTTTTTAAATGGTACCTTTTGTGTTCAATAAAAATGTCAGAAATAACTTCTTTCATTTTTTTTAAATTTAGCAGTATACTGAAAAGCAGCAGAAATGCAGAACTGATATACTGATAAACAAGTAATATCGTTATCGCAATGTTCAATAACATTATAGCATATCGCATATTTTCCTCATATTGTGCAGACCGCTGTCCGTGTCCCGTGTGAAACCAGTTTTGTTGCCTAAACTTAACCAAGTCATTGTGTTTGAATTCACAGTGTTAACCACGTGTTTAAAACTGTGGCTGTCACAGTGTTATATTGCTGTAATCTTGCCTCATTTGCAGCAATTTTCATTGGAGTAACATGATTTTAAGACAAGATTGAAGCTCTTGTTTTTTAGGGATATTTTTATTGCCAGTGTAAGATGAGAGAAGAAGAGACAACAAACAACGTAGGTTATGAGCCCATAATTTCACCAATATGCGACTTACCCCACCGACGCCGGTTGTGTTTTCCCATTCCATTAAACCTTGCATGGTCCTTTGCCAGTGGATACATTCTTATCTGAGCAACACACACACACACACGCACACACACACACACACACACCAATGGGTAGGTCAAGCATAAGGTGACCTAGCTAAGCAATAGGATGAAATTACGGCTCTTACACAGCCCTTGGCCCTGTGCCTGGTCAAAGCAATTGTCCCTGACATTGTGCATTCGTGCACACTTGTGTGTGTCTATATGGGAGAGACAGTTTGTGAGAGGGATCTGAAAAAAAAAATGGGAGAGCTTCACCTGCATTGAATATCAAGTAAATGAATTATTTTTCCATGCAGGAGAGAAAAAGGAGATGCTGAAATTAATCTGAGGAGCCAGCTGTCTTTGTACCCTGTGCACTTCGCTGATGATGTATTCTACTGTCTGAAAGAGGACGAGATGAGTAAGTGAGAGCCCCATTCCCAATGTTATCCACACAAAATGATTTGCAGCGAGGACGCTTGTTTTCGAAGGTCAAATCACTTCACTTACCTCAGATAACTGTGTTCAAATTCAAATGAAGAAAAAAGGCAAAGCGTAATTTCTTTGTGATAGTACAGCAGAAAAACATAATTCCTTTTCAACGTCACGTAAATACTGAATTCAATGTGCAGGATGTAAATGAGGCGATAATGTTTTGCCAATGGAACACTTTCAAAGTTGTGTTTTACTGAATCGTGGTCCAAAGATTAGAAACACGCAAGACGTTCAGTGGATAGCTGATACTTAATCTTAATACTGAATATTCAATATTCTATGTGTACTTGCCAGGAAAGACAGGAAATTCAAAGCCAGACCCCCCCCCCCCCACAGCTCGAGATGTCCAGTAGTCAGCTTTAAAAAGTCCAAACAGTACTTCAAACATGCCGGCACTGAGCTGATTGAGTTAACTTTCTGAAAGAGCATAATTCAAACTCACAGAAAGGTTTGGTTTCTTCAAAATGGTGAATTTTTTATTAGTATTGAAGTATTTAGTAGATCTTAAGCGATCGCAGGTGAATTGGAAGACCTTGGAAGACTTGAATTTATCTTTCTCCAGCAGCACCTTACTTTAGATTGATAACTTCTAAAAAACAAACTCTCATTTCACATTCCTCTTTGCTGGATGCCATTATGAGCCGAAAGCACAGAACTGCAGAGACCAACTCTGCTCAGTGGCTTCCAAAATACATATTTATGGCTACCTGCAGTTTCACCAGGAGTATAAAGTGATTGGTGTGAATACAAACAAGTTAGGCTATAATTCAAATAGAGGTATGAAAGATCTTCTGCCATCAAATATGCATAATTTTATACATACAATCTCCTAAAGAAGACAGGTTTAAATGTGTTTGCTATCCAGTCTTTGTCTGTCATATCTGACCTGTTCTGTCACTCCCTCCCTGTCCAGCAGTTGTCCCCAGTGTGTCCCCGCCTTTCAGCATCACCTGATTTACACACCTGCACACATGCTCCCAATTTCCTCATCAGCTCCCAGGTATGTATACCAGCCCTTTAGGCTTTTGTGAAGGTCTGTTTGTACATTTTTTGGGGGGGGTCTGCCGACTTGTTTCCCTGCTCCCATCTTAGACTTGTTTTCCTTTGCTGATTGACTGCCTGTTGGTTTTTTGTCCCCGTTTAACTTTGGTGATCCCGACTTTTTGTCCAATTACTTTAGTTTATACCACCACACCAATTATATCCCCATTCACCACAGCTGTACTTTGTATTTAGCACTAATTTGCAAATGTTAGCTTACTAAACTAAGATGGTGAGCATGGTAAACATTATACATGCTAACCTTCAGCCTGTTAGCATTGTCACTGTGAGCATGTAAGCATGCTTATGTTAGCATTTAGCATGGCTGTAACCTCTGAGTCTTGTTTTTATGTGTGGCAGACATGCAATGCTTTTGTTATCCTCACCCATAACAAGCCTGTGTCTATGATAGTTCCAGCAATTTAAGTCCCAGCTTTGACATGTCCACTCTGTAGTTTACCCTGAGCCAAAATGCAGCCCAAAATAACTCTTTTTATATAAATGCCAGGAGGAAGTAGTGTTAAAAAATGCTATCCAAATTCATTTCATGGGGACATTTAACTACTTGACAGGTAAAATCCCACACAACTAAATTACAGCTAGGCCTATATTCTATGTACTTTTATCCAGCTTTATTTACCCTAAAGGCACATTGGTCAGACTGTGGTGCAGCAAATACATGAAAATAATAATGATAGTTTTAGTTCCTGTTTTCATGTGGGTGTCACACTCTGCATACCAAATAGTTAATTTTGAACAATTTGTTCAGTCTCTCCCTCCTGTTTTTATTGTCATGCATCTGATATCATCTGTCTAACTCATCCAAATGGCCAAACCTTTATTGGATAAATTACTTTTTAATTTAATTCTCAGACACCAATAATAATAATCTAGAATGTGTGCTCGCTGCTGTAGGATTTGTTCAATCAGAGCAATTAACACTTGTATTGTACTGTATTTTATGAGGTGGCATGTGCACACACGTGTATTAACACGCCATACCACATGCACAATACATTATACTGTTTTGCAGTAATGACCAGCCCTCGTCACAAGCGGATGATTTTTAATCTCGGAGCCCTGTTTTCGCTCCAGTAGGTCCACTTGAATGGTAAATTAGAACAGGAAAGTAGTAGTACTTCTCTATTGTACCCCTTGAAAAGTGATAATTTTCTATGCGTCACAGGCCTGGGCACTTACAGGGCTCAATTTGAGTTGAAATGCAAAGGTGTGCTTTTGACCATTTTGAAAAGAATACCCCCCTGTTTTTTTAAAAGGCTGCCCAACTTTCCATTCCCATTGAATTTGTTCCCTTTGAATTTCCTGCAGCGGACCCGGGTTTGATTCCCGCCCGTGGCCTTTTACTGCACGTCGTCCCCTCTCTTATCTCACCCCTTTTCCTGTCAATCAGAGGTTAAATCGTCATCAGACCGTTAGCCGATGCGTTGGGAGATTTCATGTGGCTAAACCGGTGTTGCATGTGTTCAGATATCAACAGGTTTCTCTGTTCATATCAGGTTTTCTTTGCATGAATCCCAACCTGTTTGTGGATCAAGAAATCCAGTTAAACAATGAAATTACACAGTGAAACCTCAAGATGTAGTATTCAGTTAAGCATGACTATCATATGAGGCTCTCTCTGGAATATGCTTGATTTAGAGCCAACTGTCCCTTTAAAGGTCTGTAGCTCATTTGCATTGACCTGGTCCTCTGTGAGCGCGCTCAGTGGGGAAGCACAGATGAGCCAAAGTAGGCAGTCAATTTGAATGGCTGCATGAAATTAGTCAGGTGTTGGCACTGCATGGGGCATATCAATAGCAGCTCCCCTCTGCCGCCACCAGCCCTCCCCCTATCCCTCCACCCCCTCCTCCTTCTCTCCAGTAATGCGAAGGAAACAAATGCATCTCACTAAAGACTCATCATTCCACCCAGATGATGTTTGTTGAAAGCCTAATGACTGTGTCTGTGAGCGCATGCGCAATCATGTGTGTCTGTGTCAAATTCAACCTGTCTAAATTTAGTTTGCTCCTTTCAAAACCTTCCGTGTGCTGCGCCAAAAACACAGTGCAGGCTCTTTTCTACATCCTCCCAGGCACATTTCAACCTATTAGCTACACTCTAAAAAAGAAAAAAAAAACAATATTGGCACCTTCATCTGTTCTATTTTTCTCCCTAGGTGAAGCCATAAGGGTTTCATCATTTTGTTTGAAGTGTAGATATTTTATCCTCACATTGACACTCGTGTTATAGTTCGCTCATGACCCCTCGCTGCATGTGAGCAAAGAATCTGTGTTGACCTGTAATTAGTCATGTTTAACCTCTGTTGCCCTGCTCTCAGTTTGGATCACGACCTCTCTGAGTTTATTCCAGTTGAATGCAAGATGTATTGTAGCAGGTGGCCTTCTGTACAGCACTATTTTCGAAAATGTTTGATCAATTATTTTCGTAGACGGTGAGAAAACCACATCAAACTAAATTTTAGAGCCTTGGTGTTAATTTCCATGAAGATGCATATTGTTCTTCTGGAAAAAAAAAAAAAAAAAGTTAGACATATTTGAAAAGATAAACTAAACCACATAGAACATCAAATACTTTCTGGGATGCATTAGCATCCATCAAACCTGGGAAAGTGTCCTCAGAGCTCAACCTTGACTTGAAAATCCAGCATTAGCACATCCGTTGAAAATACTTAATTTGACCTGTGTTTACCTAACCTAGGACCGACAGCAGCCACATTCATTGTTGGTTTTTATCAGTCAGGGATAAAGGGGGACGAAGTGTGACGTTATTATTTTTTGCATGATACACAGCTTCACTTAATATATAACGAGAACAACGAGAGATGAAAAAAAATCGAGTAATAGATTATCAAAAGACAGAGAATAGGGGGTGGGAGGGCTGTTGACAACAGCTGGCAGACAACGATGCATCTCCTGAAAGTCTTCATCTCAAGGCTGATGGATGATGGCAAGAGATGGAGGGGGTCTGCGCGGCAGGCATTCTCCATTTTTATCTCCGTCATAAGAAAACCAATTTTTTTTACACTCCTCCATTTGTTGGTTCACGCAACAGCGAGCGCACTCCTCAGTTCACCTAGGCACTTTTGGTCATAGGAGGAATATTAGACCACATACATCAAACTTGAATGCCGTGTGTCTCGGGAGTATTGTCACACCCCCCCACTGAGGGGAAAAATAAATGCCAATAGAATTGTGTATTTTTGTAATGGCTTTATTGGAAATTTTGATGGGAATATCATTAGGAAACCTACTGAGTCTCCTTATTGAAACTATTAGAAATCTCTACTCAAAAAACGAAATCAGATAGAGACACCATCAGGAATCTTAACGATCCAACCCAACAAGAAACGTCACATCAGATTTCCAAAAACAGACTGAAAGTGTATTCAGTATTACAGTGTGACTGTAAAACAAATAATAATGATCAGAAGCAACAATGTCAATAATTGAGGTTAGCTCCATTGAGAGTCCATGACATATGAATCATTCCAGAGTGTGTCCACATATGCATGAGTGCTTTCTGACGTGTGTGAAATCCATAGCGTACATCATTTTGAAAATGTCAAAACTGAGTTTTCTGTAATAATCATTCTGTCGTAATTTGAGAGAATGATGGATAGCGGTTTGGAGAACTCTAATCTAAAAATATAGCAGTCTGTTTGGGGGGGGGCCTGTGTACTGTAACTGCTCGCACACTGGGTTTGCATCTCGATAAAACAGCAGGGTATCCCAAGGTTGGAAATTAACCAAATGAGTGAGAGGATATGCTGGTGATTCCTCTCTGATTTTGACAATCTCTACTTATCATATTATATAGCACTTTTAAAAAAGATTTAAAGGGGTTAACAGCTCAGCAATGTAGGTAGGTGCAAGGCCAATGCGAGCTTTAAAAGTTACCAATAAAAAGTATAAATCAATTCTAAAATGCAGTCTGTAAGCACTGTAGGAGTGGGAGTGAAAGTGAAATGTTCTAATCTGACTGTAGATGTTCCTGAGCTGACAAAAGCAAACCTGAACTATTCATTTAAAGATTAAATCTGGTGTTCTTATATTTTTTTTCTCCAATTGTCAGGAAAAGACCAAAACCAACAATGTGTAGTCCGTATCTCAGTACTTTGTACCTTCCCTACCCATTAGTCCTCACTGATTGGTTTCATATTTTAAAAAAGGCTCAGTAATTAGTACTCCTGCCAAGGAGGTCAGCAGGTTTATGGAAAAACAATTGGCTTGGTTTTTAATTCAATTTGATGGAAGTGTGTAGAATGGAACAAGGAAAACCCCATTACATTTTGGAGCGGATCCGAATCATGGGGCGGATATGATGCACAAATTATTTTTCACTTCCGTTAACATTGCAAAATAGGGTATGGCCTTGGTGGAGTCATGTGCTCTCCGAGTGCCCTTCTAGTTACTATGTATTAAAAACAATTCAAGAACATGCCACTTCCCTTGAGACTATAAACACGGTCACATCTATCAATAAATACATCAGTATCGTCTGCATAAATATAATAAATCCAAAGTGCAAACTGGAAGTTGCTGATCTGCTGTATTCAATACCTACAAATCTAGTGCTATGTTGAGTTTTGCAGTGTCATGTTCAAGCTGTATAACTTCTAATTAGAAGGAATATAAATCCCATTTAGATGTTTCACTATGTGGATTAAGTAACACACATTGTAACAAGTAAACAAGTAGAAACCAGTTGGAATTTGCAGGGTGCAGTTGGAACAGCCAGTGAATCACAGTGGCTCCCAGCCTGGTAAAGGGGGTGAAAAAAAGCCTGTTCAGGGGAAATAGTGAGACAGAGGCAGAGACCCTGAGGGAATTAATAATCACAGTGGACAGTGGCAGACTGTGCAGGGGGCCTGTTCCTGTCAGTTATGCTGGCATGGATGTTGGGCAGCAGGAGAGGAGAAACAACTTCTCCAGCTTGCCTATTCTTTATCGTTCTTTAATTTAGGAATGACCTTGGCCAATAAATAAATGGCTCATTGACCTTGCTGTCATCGAGCCATCCATTAAGTATAAAGTCTGTGTTTCTCACTGCTTCTTGCATAACTTTTTTGTAAGATGGACCCTTTTATGGCAGGTGTGTATTGGTGAGCAATTTAGCCACTAATGGCATTATATTAGGCCAAGTGGAGCTGTATTACATCCCTTTCTCGCTGCAGCATTTAAAACTCTCTATGCAGATTCAGACAGGGCAAATTTCATAACTAAAGCATTGAGGGGGTTTATAGTGAAAGATATGCAGCCCTATGCAGTTGCGGAGGATGTATTTCAGCATATGATTAATATGATTAAAGTAATGTTACTTGAGTCTTGTCTCACTTCAGAAACACAGTAACTCCCAAACTTTATTTTTCTTGCAGAAAAACATGAAAGAAGAATGACCAGAGTAGTGTTTTTGGAAAACTGTGCAGCCTATAGTGTATGTTTGGTTATGTATTGGACAGAAGAAACGGACAGAAAACGCTCCTGTGGCTTGTTTCCCTGCCACTGCTAGGGGCGCTAATTTAGGAAATGCTTGTATGAGTCATATTAGAGGAGTTAACAAGGAGCAATTAACAAAAGTTTAGTACAATAACACTGTTCATGTTACAAGAAGTATTAAATGATTTGATTTTGATTTGATTTATTGATGGCCTTAGCCTCTAATGTGTGCTTTTTTTTTATTAACACAGTGTCACTTTTTCCTTTTGATAAGAAGTCCAGCCATATTCCCTTCATTGTATTTCAAATATTGCATTTTAATTTCAAATGGAGAAAACTAATCTTTCCATTAAGAAATGCCAATCAGGGAATTGGGACATATGTTATAGGGTACTGGCTCTAAAGGTGGATTATAGTTCACTGCAGCTGCTCTTGTGCAGATGGGGTGTTCTTGCTGAAATTATCTATGTGAAAGGCAGCTAAACTATGTGAACTTAGTTTAGAGCAGTGGAGGCATTCCTTGGTGAATAATTACACTGAACTGACTCAACAGCCCCTCACTTATTTCAGTGCTAATTGCATTATAACATATGCAAACATTTCTTATCCCTACATCAGCGAGACATATCAGTTAAATGTTTTTTTCACAGTCCTTTTTTTCATAACCAGTTACCCTGAAGGGTCTGTCTGCTCATGACAATCCATCCAATAATTAGTATTAGTATAGAGATATTTCAGTCTGGACCAAAATGGTCGACTGACTGACCGACAGACTGAGATTGCCATCCCTTGAGCCATGCTGCTAGCGTGGCTAATAACTATACAATATATATAGTATAGCAGACACAAATATCAATTATTGCATCAAGAAAACTTTCCCTTAATGCCTTATCCCTTATTTATCTTCACATCATGTATCTTTAGGAATGTCTTTCTGATACACCTCGCCTCTAACGTAAGTCATGTAAATGATTCATACAGTCGACTTGTTTTTCAAAGTTCACAGAGTGGAGTGGATAAGAGGTGTCTTTTTGCCTAGAGCAGCATTCGGCTGCATAGCTTACTGCCAAGCTGCAAACAGCCCTTAAGCACCACCAAAACCATGGTTATGTTCAGCTTAGAGGTGGTTAATGTTGGATGTTCGAGTAGAGGGGTGCCAATCCTGACAGAGTAGGTCATATTTGTATCCAGCTTGATTTTCGTGGTGACATGTTTTTAGCTCCTCTATTAATATACCCGTCAGTCAGATTTGGGAGTGATTTGAATTTTAGGTTGCAGTTCTGCATTTGGATTTTAATGATAGAACAACCCATCTTGGATTGGCATTTTAACCCAATAATGAGACTGTCATAGGCTGCATAGGCTGTTTGTACAAGCATCAATTACAACCAATATTTAAGACCCATATTTACATTTATTGTTAAGCGACACCCTCTATAGGCCTTAGTAATTATCAGCAAAGCAGATGGGAGAAAAGCAGGAAGTCATGTAACGTATACTAAAAGCAAGAAAGACCATTTTGGGCTGGAGGGGTGGTGTATGGGTCAGACAAACAGGACTTTGACCCAGGAGACCGGTGTTAGGTTAACAATCGGAACTACATCACAATCTGCATCACATGCGTAACTGCGTCATGTACGTAGGCACAGAAGTGAAGTAACATAACAAATGTTCTGTTTTTAACACAAACTGTGATCTTTTTAGAACCCTATCCAAGTAGTTTTTGTGCTTAAATCTACCCAAACTGCAGCTGTTTCACAATGTTTTCTGCGTGTTTAAAACCCTGACTGTCACGTTTCGGTATGAGGACAGAAAATGCTCCTGTGGGTCGTTTTCCTGCCACTGCCAGGGGCGCTAATTTAGGAAATGCTTGTATGAGTCATATTAGAGGAGTTGTAGCAATTAACAAAATTTTAGTACAATAACACTGTTCATGTTACAAGAAGTATTAAATGCACCACATGCGATAAGGTCTTGACCTGTGTTGGATTAAAGAGGTCTCGACTCCTCTCATTGGCTCCATTCTTGTGTGCAGGCCTCAGACGGCGTAGTGTTGTCCTGCGTTTGTCCCCCGCTCTCCTCCTCTGTGTTTGTAATTACCTCTCCACCCTGATCCCTTAATACCTCCAAGTGGGCAAACACACCTCCAGGGGGTCTGTGAGTGTGTGTGCATGTGCCTGCCCATTCCCATGCGAGTGGAGCTGTGTGTTTGTGCGTGTGTATACGTGTGAATTTGTCTGCATGTGTTGGAGTCCTCTGGGGCTTTTTGCGCGCTAGATAAATAATGATGAATTACAGATTGATTACCCAGGAGTGAAAGCTCTGGTATTAAACTTATTATGAAAGGCTGCAACCTGTGAGCTGTGTGTGTGTGCGCACAGGAAAACGCCCTCAGCTCTTGCTTTGCTCATAATTAAGGGAGTAATATTTCTGGGTCATAAACATAAGGATTGGCAGCATGGGTTTTTAAACTATATTGATTGGATATAGTTTGTGCGCTCATGGCGAGGCAGCAGCTTTACAGAGCATCAATATTTTACCTGTATACTTCACATAGACACATTGAGTGGGTGGTCGAACTGATGTAGCTTTTACAGCCCTTGCACAGTAATAACCTGTGTCGACCTGCATTTTGCAAAATGAGAAATGTGTTGTTTTTATGTTCAGACACATTGGTGAATTGCACGATTGAGCTCTCAGGAGTCTTTTGAAAGTAACACGGTGATAAGTTTAAGTAGACGAGGAGATTCATGAGAAATGCCCTGCATGCTGTTATAGCTGCCACATTTCTGTACTGACTGCCGTTAGCACATTGCTAGCTGTTGCACCAATCAGGCCCTTTCTTGTCAGTGCAGAAATTAATGACTTTTTTTGTACAACTTTTCACAAATAATGCCATGTTCACATCATTAGGGCTGCCACCTCTTTAGTCGATCAGTCGACTAATTTGTCGTTTTGGTCTTAGTCGACTAAGATTTATTTTGTCGATTAGCCGTTTTTTATGCTTTTTTCATGCTGAATGACTTATTTCCAAGAAACCTATGATGACATCTCTGGTAAATACAAGATTTAAAGTGGTGCTTTTGCATGATTCTTTGTGGAGAAACAACGTTTTACAGATCTGTCGATTAAATCCACTAATCGATTAGTCCACAAAATGGTGTGAGTCTTAGTCGACTAAGAATTCCTTTAATCGAGGACAGCCCTACACATCTTATGGGATGGATGGTAGGTATGGGAAAGATTCCCATATATAAAACTTGTGAGTGCTCATATCAACAAGACTGTGAGGATTAAAATACTTTGCATTGACAATATAACAGCATATTCATGAAATATGACAATGGTCTTTCGCTTGCGTGAGTCATTACCTCTGCCAAGGAGGTTATGTTTTCGGTTTGGTTTGTTTATTTTGTTTGTTTGTTGGAGGATTATGGAAAAACTACTGGTCCAGTTTTCATGAAACTTGGTGGAAGGGTGTAGCACGGGCCAAGGACGAACCCATTTAATCTTGGAGTGGATCCAAATCACGGGGCGGATACACAAACTATCTTTCACTTTCGTTAACATTGCTTGATATAGCATGGGCTTGCCCTTCAAGTTTGTTTTGTTATCAGGCACTTCCATATTAGCAAGTTTCCCAGTTGTAATTTCCACTTGGAAATTGGTGTGACAAGCTGGAAACTCGTGTTTAAGATAACTTTGTCATGATGCTGCAAGATTCCAGAGGAAAAAATTCCATCAAACGAAATAGATCTTTTCTTCAGTTGACATTACGAGTTAATTACCATCGACTAACATGGCTCTGGAGCAAAATAAGGAAATACAGTAAAGGAATTCTCACTCATTCTGAGTGTGAAATACTGATTACTTTGTTGTCATGGAAAATCAATGCAAAATAAAATAGTTGAGACAGAGTTTCTCCTCCAAGTGAGGTGACGTATCTGCAGGTTTTGTTTTAAAGTGGGGGGTAAGATGGCTGATGGTGGATTGGTCTGCAGTGATGTGAGCACTGTATTGAACTGTCCAGACTGGTCTCATTCCCAAACCATGGTCTTTGTCCTAAACTTAACCAAATGCTTTTGTTGCCTAAACATAAAGAAGTAGTTTTATGTATATTCAGAATGTAAAGCATGTGTTCCACGTGTTAAAAACTTCACCTCTGAGCATCATATTTTGACGTGAGTGTCCATTGCATTCAATAGTGACGCCAAGGGGTCCTGACAATGCGCCCATATGTGACGAGTTGGGAATGAGAATGTGTTGGACTGTCGTGGTGAAGAAGGGCTGAGCCAGAAAGTGAAGCTTTTAATGTATCTGTCAATCTACATTCACCTGTGAGCTTTGCATTACAAGATGAGAAAAGATGAGATAGCAGATCCGTGCCCAAAGTTTCCGTCACAAGGTGTCCAAGGTCACCCTTAGTGACGGGGCGAGGAACTCGGACAACTGGACGGAACTCAAAGAACCATTACTCCTTCATGTTGAAAGAAGCCGGTTGAGGTGATTTGGACATCTGATTAGGATGTCTTCCAGACATCTCCCTCTGGGGGTATTCTTTGAACTCTCAACTAGGAGAAGACCCCTGAGCCAACCCAGACCACACTGGAGGGATTACATGTCCTATCTGGGCTGGGAAAGCCTCGGGAGGAGCTGGAGGACGTGGCTAGGGAGGAGGACTTTGCCTTGCCTGCTGCCACTGCTGATAAAGACGGATGGGCAGATAAAACCACCCTCTCTCTTTGAGCTGCCTCTGAACTTTGTCCAGGAGGGTGTTTTGGATCTGATGGTCTCTTGTAAGATTAAACCGGGTTTTTTATTTGACATTTCCAAGCAATTACTTTAATATGCACTATTGAGCAGTCGGTTGTTTATTATTATTTTATGTCTCACTTGTTGAATGAATGACAGTGTGCTTTTGTTTTTGTGCTGCAATACAGGTGTCGCATCCCACATGGTACATTATGCTGTCAACATTTTTGTAAAATGCATTATATAATGTTTGGCAAAAGCAGTTATTTAGCCTCATTCATCACATTTAAATATTTTTCCTTTGAGTCGGAGTAACTGCCTAAGAAGTTTTGTCTGCAGCCTGCATTCAGATGACATCTTCAGTTGTACATTTGAAAGCTTACATCCACATGGCATACATGCACAATATTTACCAGCATAGGACTCCCATATCAGTGGCACTGCAATTCCAATTGTGAAATACATATTTACTGTTATTGTTGTTGTATGTGTGTATATATTTCACTTGTTACTCTCACATAAATCAGACATTATTACAGAAATGTGTGATGACTAATGAAAAAACGGTGCCTACAGTTTATTTTGTATCTTTTGCCCTATACTTCTTCACACCACTTTACACCCAAATGTTTTTTAAATCCCCGAACCCTCACCTGCATCCACCACTGGACAAACTGGAGATTTTAACACAGTCCTGTGTTGTGCTTCTCCCATTTAGCACCCTCCTGTTTCACCCAGTAGAATATGTAATCTGCACAGAGGAGGGCATTTATGTGTTCTTCACTGTGTCACTCCATATCACTCAAATTAGCCAAAGTAATTATGCTTAACTGTCTCACAAGCATAATCAAGTGTATCTCAAAGTGTAGTTGTTTTTTCACATCAGTCTAAATGCATCCCTTCATTACTCCTGATTATTTATTTACTCTAAGAAAAAAAGCACGATAGAAATTTAAATCTAGCCCAGTTCTCATAAACGTCGAATGATATTTAGATCTGCTTATTAAGACATGTGTTTGGCTGCTGATTTGACTATACTATTTGTATACCTTTTTTCCCCTCCAATTGGCTCCATCTGCTGTAAGACATGGGGCCACTGTTATCTACACCATTGGAACATGTGGGAAACGGTGTTCGCACCATAGGGAGCGAATACTGTAGAATGGCCTCGTGTTCTAGGGGCATAATTATGATCACGCAGAGCAATCATCAGACTGCATGGCTCCCCGGAAGGCAGTTCACATATTACAAATTCACCATCACGTTTAACTGTGGGTTGAAGCGATCCGTTGACTTTCTAAAAATAAACGCATCTTGCTGGCTCATTTAAGACTTCCATTGTGCAGAACTTCTGGTTTTGTGCTCATCACTCCAGGATACGCACCTCTTATCCAACTGTATCTTGGATACAAGTGGTTTTCACATATGGCAGCTTTTTAAACAGCTGCTTATATGACATGAGCCCTATTTGGACAGGATTTGTTTCTCTAGGAGTGCTAGGGTAATTTGGTAGTCAGGGCCGGTGTGTCTTTTTTTTGTTAGAGATAACGCATTAATTTAAGCGGTCTGCAGGTTTAGGGTTGAATTTCATCTGACCCCCTGTAATTTTGTATTGGCAAAAAAAAAGGCCGTCCGGAACGATGTGTTTAATTACTGAGGAGCATGGCAATTTTTTTTTTTTTATCACCCACGTCCCCCTGTAATACTAATCCCGTCCGAATAGGGCTTTAGTCAGAAAAGTACTGCATAAAGTAATTATTTTGTCTCTGCAATTTGTGCCATTTAGCAGCCATGGCAGTAATGTTTTTTTTTTGTATCTGTCCCTGGTTGCACTTTGGCACATAACACCTTGCCAACAATTTTTTCATGCTTGGCATACGTTTCATTTTTTGGTCTGTTCCTCTTGCCAGATCAAACAATTTTCAGTTTTTGTGGCCAGTGCACCTGTAAAATGGGCACTCCATGGCCTCTTTGAAAGTTTTGCTGCTTTGAAAAATGACATTAAAGAAGTTATTGTCAAACCTATTTTAATCAAACCCATACTGCTGACTGCCATTCGAATTAATGACTCTCCTGTGCATTTGTAATAGTGGTTTACTCACTTCAAAGTTGCAAATCCCTCTTTCATGTGGCAATTCCTTAATTTTGTCCACCAATCACTTTGTGTGTGTGTGTGTGTGTGTGTGTGTGTGTGTGTGTGTGTGTGTGTTTGTGTGTGTGTGTATGTGTGTGTGTGCGTGCGCTTGTGCGTGCGTTGTAACATTTACATTTATGCCCCTTGTGCTCAATAAGGCAAAAAGTCAATTTTCTTCAATAAATGCTGTTATTCACTGAAGCCAACTATTTCATCCTTTATAGGACAGTGGGCAGTCTAGCCTCCCTCAAGCGTTTTCTCTTCATTGAAACTGTACAAATGGCTCTTGGGAAACGTTGATGGGAGAAATATAAAACAGAGGAAAGAGGCAATATCTTCCATGAACAGAATGATGCACAGGTTAGTATTGTAGATACCCCAGGGCCCACGCTGATAAAAGACCAAAGACCCATGAGAACCTTACAAACTCCCTGGGACTTCATGACCACCACCTCTCTGTCTGAATATTTTTAACTAACAGTTTGCAGTGATTGATAGGCTCTACTGAAAAAAGACTTTTTAAGATGTTCTCATCCATTCTACCCCATTGATGGGGTCTCTAGAGCACTAGTCTAGCAGGCTTACCAAACAGTGCTGGAATAAAGCCTTATTTCCTGTCTGCACAGGAAGTCTGTGTCCCCAAACAAACAACAACCTCTGAGCTATCAACCTACACACTGAAAATTACAAGTTTTGAAGATTTGGATTGTGCAATAAGGCAGGCCTGCTCTGTTTCTTTCGGTGAATGATTGTAAAGATCTACAAATATGTTTACAACACTATTTTGCAGATGCACCATGGTGCCATGGTGCCAGCCAGGACGATTGTGATTGGTTTAAGGAAATACAAACAGGCCAGGGAGTTTTTTTTTTCACTATCCAGGAGTGAAATTGCATTCAATCCAGACTTTCCCCCAGCAGCGCTGTGGAGATAAGTCTGGTTATGCGAGACTACTAGAGCTATTAACATTATTAAACTAGCTGACTCATTATTATATGACTAATAAAAATAAAACAATAATTGGATGCAGTTTTGCAACTGTTTTACAACACAAAACATTTGTATAGTACAACATGTAAATATATTTATTTTCAGTGTGCCAAATGGTGAATAATTGCTTACTGCAACTCCATGACAAGAAAAGGGTACAATTACTTTAAAAAAAAAAAGAAAAACAAGGGGATGAAGTGCAGGTGGAGAAGAACAGGCAGGGAGCTGATTGACTGGGAAAGCTGTGGGAGCGGGAAGGACTAACGAGGCTGATTCAGAGCAGGTGTGCAGACACAGAAAGCCAAATCCTCTTTATCACCAGAGTGAAAACAAAGACAGACTAACTAATATAGGCAACTTAAAATGCCAGATAATCTTTTTAAAGATACAACTCAGTCCAATCTTCACAAAAAGTCTGAGGGCATCTGGACATAGAGCCCCTTAATTGATTAGGTGTTAATTAGATGTGATAATATGCAGGCCCTAAACGCTGGTTTACCCCGCTGTCTCGGCTCTCACTCATCCAGAGGAGGCAGACCATTGAATTAGCAAAGTCGCTCGCTCCCCAAAACAAACAGCCATGTAGGCCTACACAGCCAATCGCCAATAGCCAGTATATTCAGGAGACTATATATGTATAGTGTAATGGATTGACTGAATTGACTTACTGTCTGATGGAGTGCAAGAGAATTGTAAGGACAGTAAGGCTGGCCTCCTGCTGCTCTGTCAGACCAGAGTACTTGGTGCCAGACATTGTGCTGGCTTGCTAGCATGAGCAGCTTTCCACAGCCTTCTGACTGTGTGAGGTGACCACTGAGAGCTCCTGTTTGGCTACTTCAGAGATGGTTGAACTTAATGTTATTTTTAGCCCTGCTGCATGCCATCTTATTAAGAGAGCTGTCTGTGTGCAGGCATAGGAACGCAGTATCGTGAATAACAGTAGACTTAGTCATGATATGGAATTATTAGTTCACATTTAATGGATATAACACAATATTGTGTTCTAACAGCGCCATTAACAGCATCATTTAGTCTGTAATTTCATTGTGGATTGAATCAATTAATTTATTAAATCAAGTGTGTCAAGTATGTTAATTCAGGTGCTCTCAGACTCTGCTGCCATGGCTATACTGGGGCTGCACAATGAATATTAAAAAAAAATCATCATTTCGATATCAATTTGTGCGCAACACATCGCAAAAGACACTGAGGGATTTTTTTAGTTGAATGAGGGTAACTGCACTTTAAAATGCAACTATCATTGTTTTTTTATGGTACCTTTTGTGTTCAGTTCAATGTTCAATTTGTTCAACAAAAAATAGCAGTAAACTGAAAGCAGCAGAAAGGCAGAAGAACTGAGTTTATTTATTGCAAGTAATATCGTTATGGCGATATTCAACAATGTCGTATATTTTCCTCATATCGTGCAGCCCTACTACCAACTACAACACATCCAGTACATCCTACGAAATAGCTTAAAATAGAAGAAGCTTTAGCTAACTGATGTCAAGAATAATTTACCGACCCACACCAGATAATTAAACTTTGAAACTTGATGTTCAAGCAATTTGGATATCTGTACAATTAGCTCCTGCACTGTTTTTCCTCTGTGTGGTTTCTGTGGTTGCCATGGTGAGCCAAGGAGGAAACTCAGACGGTAGTTGCAAATAACCATGCGCATTTGCGTTGACACTGCAAACAGTGGAGGCAGCAGCAACAGCTCGCTGTCTGGAAGTACTTTTTATAGCTGATATTGTGGAATGTTTGCTAGACTTGATGTTTCCCAACATGACTTTCTACCCTTACTATGGCACTCTGCCCCAAGCCCTTTCTGTCTTATACTGGTGGAAAGAATCAGTGGTGGAAATAGGTACATTTACAATTTGAGGTACTTGAGGTACTAAATCAAAACAATATATCATAATCTTATGAAATACAATACACTGCTGAAGATTAAACCAGTGTTTCCCAACCTTTTTGGCTCGTGACCCCCTATAAAGAAGCAGCGTGTGGTTGTCACATTTTCTATGAGTTGTTAGAAGTTCCACCAAAGAGATATTTACCCTTTACACTTCTCCCATGGTTCTATGTGGACATTTATCTGCAGAACAAGTACCTTTACTTTGACATTTAATGGCTCCTCTAAGAAGGCCGTATTTCCACCTCAGTTTGTCTGTTTGTTCAGCAGGATTACGGAAACACTGCTGGCCCAATATTCATGAAGGGTGTAGCATGGGCCAAGGAAGAACCTATTCAGTTTTGGGGCGGATCCAAATCACAGGGCAGACACACTAATTATTTTTCACTTTTGTTAACATTGTGAGACAGGGCATTTGTGGTGCATTCATGTGGTGTCGGAATAAACGGGAAAAAAAGGAGTTCCCATGCCTTGGAGGATATAACTCTGACTACACGTTTATATCTCACAGGCCAGTTTAACTTCCATTGTTAATTTGGCACTGGGTAGGAACTTTGCATGGTTGCAATGCTTAGTGGAGTCTACACGCTGAAAATGACGAGTTTTGAAGAGTTGGTTTTTGCAATAAGGCAGGCCTGCTCTGTTCTTTTGGTTAATGATTGTTAAGATCTACAAAGAATAATCTTCACAACATTTTCGTGTAGGTGTTACACCAAATCACCATTTTACAGAGGCACCTGCGGGGCGTGGGGCCACCCAGGACGATTGTGATCGGTTTAAGCAAAATTGTCCCTATCCAGGAGTGAAAGCACATTGAATCCTTACTTTCCCCCAGCACAGACACAGTGCTGTGGAGATCTGGTCTGGCTACACGAGACTAGATTAGCGGTGACAGTTATGCTAATGCATCTCCCCCCTCATGGCACTCGTTCCTTTTTGCCTAGACTGAATTAATTGGAGTGGGGGGGGGGGGGTGCTTTCCAGTGCACTGTAGAGCAAGAGTTAGAATATTGAGTTTTGACAACCAGCTTCACGCTGATGCCTCTCTGATGAAGGAGCAAGCTGAGAACTTTGTGTGTCAACTGACCGGAAGGCCAGAATTCACATTTGACATTTGTAGGCAGGTTTCCGTGGAGATAAATACACACATTCCCTCACATGCCCCTGCTCTCTCTCTCTCTCTCTCTCTCTCTCACACACACACACACACGCACACACTGTCGCATGACTCTATCCCCAGGGACACATCCACTGCCTTGAAGTCTGCTGCACCACCAATCGCAGTCGTCCAAGGCTCCGAGAACAGAACGACTGCACCCTGCTGTATCTAAATATCACTGTTGGAGCATGTGTGTGTGTGTGTTTCGATGTGTGTGCGTCTTAGTCACACAGATCCTGCCTCACAGTGGCGAATGATTAATTATTTTCATTGGATTTTTTGGGGTTCTTATTACGAAATCACAGATAACGCAAAGTAGCTGCAGCGCTTTGCCAGCAGCACTTGAGACAAGATATGTTTACACCATGTGCACATATCACATATAGCTCGCTGACATCATCTCCCGCGATATGATCAAAACACGAGAGATTCTCGTTACACGGAATGAGAGGAGAGTGACAGAAGCAAATAAATCAGAAGGGGGAAGTGAAAAGGAAAGGACAGACAAAATGAGAGGGAGTGGAAGAAGAGAGATGAAACACAGAGAGGGGGGACAGAGGGAGGCTGAGAGGAAAAAGAAGCAGTCTGACTAAGCAAGACAAGTTATGAAACAGCAATAGGCTGCATACCGACTGGCTCCTCAGATTGATTTATAAATGTGAGCTGACAGCTGTATACGAGTGAAAACAAACTTTCTGGTTTTGCTGCCAACAGTCGTCAGAGGCTTGCAGGCATATTATTCACTGTCATGTGATGCAAGTTGTAACAGTGATTCTGGCTCCCAGGGGATTTGTCTAAATAAAATGTCATAAAAATAGTTTACTGAATGATGTTCTTCATACATATATATATATATATATATATATATAAAAGCCAAACCTTTAATCTTAAAGCAAAACAAAGGGAAGAATGAGACCCAGTCATGGTCTTTATATTCTCTATTGCTGCCAGCCAGGAGCAAAATTCTATTGAATTCACACGTTTAGGGTGATTACTCACACACACACACACACACACACACACACACCCCCACACACACACACTGAGGAAAGCATAGCTCGAAATGTCTCTGTGTGTAACTGAACTGTTGCTGATGCCTTAACAGAAAGAAGGATGGAGGCTAAGAAGAAAATATATAAATACCCGCCTTAACTTACACCATCATCTTTAAGACCCAACAGAACTACACAAGAGCTATATTTTTGTTTTATTTTACCCCAAATTTCATGTTACAACTCAATAAATATATATATATATATATTTTTTTTTTTTTTTTTTTTACAAAAAAAAAATGTGTGCAGACACAATTAAAAATGTCAAAACCAATTATCTATTTAAGTATAATATAACCAAACAACAAATACAAACTTGCCCTGTGTAGACATTTCACTCACTTCAGCCAAGTCATGTGCATGCTTTGCCAAACAAATATCCACTGCCTTTACTCACCCCTCCAACCTACACACACACACACACACACACACACACACACACATACACGCACACACCCACACACACACATGCACTCTCCCTCTCCCTCTCTTCTCTCTCCTCGGGAGACTGATGCAGTGGCTGATTGTGTGGGAAGTTCCTCTGTCATCGTTAGCGGGGTTGGAGGTACTTGTCAGAGGCCACATTAGGAGTTTCCTATGAACCGCCACTCACAAAGAAACACAGTGAGGGGTCGGCACCACACTCATCTTATTGAAGGAATATGCGAATGAAGGTCAAAGACCCCTGCCAGGAAGCTGACATGTCATTTTACAACGCATACGACACATTTGCATGTCCTTATAAGGACATTGTACTATTTCCTGTATAGAATCAATTGCAGCTTGATGACACAGTGAGCGAGTTTCGAGTTCAGACGGATAAAACAGGACAGTTGTCTGCACAAAATGAGATGTCACTGCGTTGAATCAAGCAGCACAACAAGCGACCAATCAGCAGCTCACGCGGTACCCTGGGCATACCTGGCACAGGCCCAGGGGCTCAAACTGTCAGGGGCCTTGACTCACAAAATGTCACAAGAAAAAACACAAAAAGATCACAAATGACCCAAAATGACTACAAAGAGATGCAAAATGACTAAGAATAGATGCAAAACCACCACAAAAAGATGCAAAATGACTGAAAGTATATGCAAAACAATTAACAAAATGACCACTAGGTGCAAAACGACTAAGAATATACATAAACCGACCATGCACAAAGAAACACAAAAAGACCACATAGAAAGGTAAAATGTCCAAAAATAGATGCAAAACAGTCAGAGAAGCAAAGCGATTAAGAGATGCAAAACAACCACAAAATGACCACTAGGAAGTGCAGAATGACCACAAAGAGACACAAAACGACCACATAAAAATGTGCAACATCTAAAAATAGATGCAAACGACTACAAGGAGATGCAAAATGACCCCAAAGAGACCCACAATTACTATAAAGAGATGCAAAATGTCTAAAAATAGATGCAAAACAATCACAGAGATGCAAAAAGACTACAAAGACACACAAAACAACCACAAAATGACAACAAAGAGACATAAAATTACTATAGAGACTAAAAATTAACCACCGCAAAAAGATACCAAATGACTACAAATGGATGTGAAACAGAAACATCTCTGCAAAATCTCGCAGAGATGAAAAATTACTACAAAGATACGCAAAACAACTATAAAATGATCACAAAAGCCTAAAGATAGACTCTTTGAGACTCTTTGATTTTATTCCTGTGTGTACAGGGTGTACACAACATTGTCTCATAATCTGTCCATGCTGGTACCAAGCCATTTCTTTCATTTAAACTGAAAAGTCATTTGGGGTAAAGTTTAACGGGCAAAAATAACGGCGTGGTTTCAGCCAGGATTGAAAATGTTACTCTCTGAAAAAGGTTACCTGTGCGGTGGGGGTGCCTTATTGATTTATCTACAGAAGGCAACTTTTATTGATATTTGGCTTTTGCTGGGCGCTAATTTCAGACCTTACCCAGAGGGCTGGGAATGGGAATATAATGTCAGTTTTTAATCCATAATGCATTTTTTTCTTAATACTGTAAAAGCAGGGAATGAGTAAGTCTCTCTCTCTTGAGTAACCACAACCACTAAGATGCCCTTGAGCAAGGCAACGTGCATTCAGCTGCACAAGAGCACTGTAGCTGCACTGCGCCGCTGGAAGCTATGAATGCAAATCAGTGTGCTGCTGAACCAGCAGCAAAATGACCAGACTGTGTAAAGCAGTGTTAAACTTCAGAGGAAGCCGAGAAGAAAAGAAACAAAAACCTGCTGAAGAGATATTTTATCAAGATTTGATTGTAAACTCTGTGTGCTTGTCAGAAGCTCAGATCATCATCACTCACAAAGACCAAATGGGAAAGCATCAGCACAAACATCACCTATATCTTTACAGCTCAGCCATTCTGAGCTGCTACCATTATGCACGATGAAACCAGAGACACCTAAATGTGTGCCTGAAATAATTCACCCTGTCCTTCAAAATGTTATTTGCCCACTGAAAGCCATACATCACCTGGCAACCAAAGATTAAAAGCAATATAAGAGAATAACAGCAGTCACCACCTTGATATTTGAGATTATATGACTCTTTCACAGTGAAGAAATGTACACACACTCATACACACTGCATATGCCATGCTTCTATATTGAGATGAATATGCCCTGCTTAACATATTAGAAAGAAATACACAGAAATATAAAGGGCACTTGCAGACTCATCTTATTGAGCTCGTAGTAACAGTCGGCTGTGAAGGTCAAAACAAAAAAGGAAAGCAGCAGTCGATGGCTTTGTGTCATCTTAAAATTGTTTTGTCAGTGTGTGCAGTAGGCATATGTGATAGTATCATAACATCATAAACATAAGCCATGAAAAAAAAACATCAACACAAGCCTCTGTGCGCGCACCCTAATGTGTATTTCCCCAACTGCATTTAGCAGATAAATGTTACTGAATGTCATACCAAGTATTTGTTGATGCATATGATATTTTCAAATGAATTCCTTCCTGTAAATTAAAGTCCTTAACAGGGATCAATAATGTCAATATCAGACCCAAGCTAATATCAATGTGTTTGTAAGGGAGTATTCAATGTTTAGGTTATATTATTATTAGCTTAGGATTGCTCAGGGCAGGTGACATAATATCGTTTATTAATGTGTACACATGCTGTGAACACTGTTAGAATTTACTGAATGACATAACTGAGCTAGCTTCCCTTTCCCCATGCTAACTGCTACCATCCTCTGGGTACTGGTAACTTGAGAGGAAAACACCATGAGTAGCTGTTGTTGAAACGTGTAGGTTATCTTATTTGTTGGCTATTAAGTATTTTTACTGCACGGAAAGAGTGCCTGCAGTGAAGTATATAATTTCTTCCTAGATTACTTTAAGGGCACGGTCACGCATGCGCGAAATTAACCTTGCCGAATATTCACCTCCCGTTCACTTCTACGTGAGCGCTGGGGCGAATAAAACATTTGCTTCCGGTGGCAAAGCGAATTTGCATCACGTGGGCGACGGTCACTCGTCTGCATTCGTGCATGCAGGACTGTCCCCGAGAGTTGCTCAAATCAATATTTTTACTTTCACAATGAATTAAAACACGTTTCGCGTCTCTCCGCTCATGGGTTCAGTTTTATAGCAAAGTCACTGTGTTAAGTCCGTTACTGACACCAGGAAGAACAGCTATTGC
Organism: Heterobranchus longifilis; assembly: GCA_028570985.1. Taxonomy (NCBI): domain Eukaryota; kingdom Metazoa; phylum Chordata; class Actinopteri; order Siluriformes; family Clariidae; genus Heterobranchus; species Heterobranchus longifilis. The sequence goes on along the minus strand of JAOVVB010262048.1, from coordinate 9,349 downwards.
TGCGAATGGGGATTCAAATGAAACATAAACAGTCTGCAACTCTAATACATCAATTTTGTGTTTGATAACAATTTTTTTGAGAGAACTGCATACATTTCTGATATTTGTACTTGTGCTCAAATTAATGTGTAGCCTACTGCATATGGATATTTTGATATTCTAGTCATTAGAGGCATGGTCTGAGGAATGTGTTTTGTTATACCCTTGTGTGTATGAAAATGTTGTTTGTATTTGCGTGTGCGTCCATGCGTCCATGCGTGCGTACATTCATAACTATTTTCTGTGTGAAGTGTTTGCAAAGGTGCATTTTGTAATGTGTGCGTGCATGCAAAGTTCTTATGTTGTTTCGGTGAGTATAGCTTTAGATAGATAGAGGTCCTCTGAATGGGGGAAGTGAGTGTTTTAAAGCCAAAGCTCGGCACGTCAAGGAGATTAATGCGCCGCTATTGTCTCCGGCTCTCATCAGAACACTTTTATCTGCAGAAAATGACAGAGCTTGCACTTTTCATTATGTACGTTAGCTAGCAAGCTGTGCCCCACGCCCCTCTCAGCCCCCCACTTTCCCTTTCAAAAAAGGATTGCTTTTGGGGGTGAATGCGAATGTGTGTGTGCGTAGGATGGTGTGTTTGTGTGTCAAAAGAAAAAAAGAGAGAGGGGGAGGGAGAGTGTGAGAGTGCCTGTGTGTTTGGAGTACAGTTTGTGCATGATCCTGTGTGTGCGTGTGCGTGTCCAGGCCTCATTTGTATGCCCTACTTGTCATTCTTGACTTCTGAATCAAATTTGACACAATAATTGATGTTTTTTGTCTCACAAACACGGATATGGAGAATATGGATTACTCTGGAGATGGCATTGATTGTTTAAAGTGTCTCTGAAAAATGGGGTGACAACTGCAGATCCAGTATGTAGCATTCATGTATCTTTCTTCTTTCCTCCAAAGTCCTTGAAGCAGAGTGGATGTAAGTGTGTTTGTGTGTAAAATTACTGGAATATAACACTACGGGCTTTGTTGACCCAATCAAAGGATGAAAGTGCTGCAGTAGCTTGTACACATCCAACTTATACAAAAGAGTAGGCGCTACTTGCTTTTGCTCCTATTTGAAAGTATAATTAGGTTGGGACTATCAGTGCTTTTTCCACCGAGTACATTATTCAATCTCTGAAATGTCTCCTAGATGAAAATGGTCTGAAAGAACACCTCCTGAACCAAATGTACCCAAGCGTCTGATCGTCGTTTTGTCAGCATCTAGTTAGTATGCTTCAAACTGCTGTGACTATTAAAGGTGGTAAATTAGGCAGTCCATTGTACTTAGCCTATATTGCATGTGCTGGAATTAAACTAAATTCTCCCTTTGCTCAGACACTTAAAAATGACAGTGAGTGGGCAGTTTTTGCCATAATTAGATAGCATATAATAGAGAGGTGACAAGAAATGACAGCAAACTTTCCCAAAAATGTAATCAAGTGATTTTAGTTAACTTAACCAAAAACCTCAAGTATGGGGCAGGAGATCAGAGAAAGACCACATTGCAATTAGGACAGACAAGTGAATGAAGTAAAGCTAATTGCTTATTATAACAGATGATATGTGATGATTAAGTCATGGCAGAAAGTCTTTGGCGCTTAGACTCTACAGGGAGATTTGTAATCGAGGGGCGTGTGCCCTGAGCAGCAGCGAGATAAATCCCCCCTCGTGGAGTCCAGACACTGCTGGCGGTGGATGATTCTGATGAAGCCGATGAATCTGCGGAGACTGGTGGTGATGGGGAGGTGGAGGGGCATTTTACCATTTGCAACGATTTGCACTGGAATGACAGAACATACCAGATGCATAACAGCAGCACCAACGTACTGAAGGCAGAGAGAGAATCATATTGAAACAGAGGCAGCAGCAGGGTGATAGGTTACCAATGTAGGTGTGTCACTGTGCTATTGGATAGATGAGATCAGCTGATGAGAACAGCTGATATCATGATTGCCAGCATATGTGACAGGAGTGGCAGGATACATGAGAAATAAAACTACAGGCCTAAGCATGCAAAATGATAGTGTTCTCTTTTTTGGAACAGTCTTGATTGTTGTTTTGAGAAAAGCACAAATGACCCATATGCAAACTTGCTCAATTTCCATTATGGTTCACACTAAAGTAGAGCAGAAACTAAACTTAATCATTAAAAATAATCCAATCTGAAAATGTGCAATTGTGATGAGCATTTTATTTTAAATATTTCATAGGCTAAATGGGAAATGAACATAATTATTAGTTACAGCTCTGTGAAAACAAACATGACCAGTAGTGCAATCAAAAATGTTGTATAAATGATGTAGCAGGCTATGATGTTAACAACAAAGCTGTTAGAAGCAATAGCACCCATCACAGAAAGTACTGGTATCAGCTAAGTAGCTGACTGTGTAGCTGCTAACAGAAAAACAAATTGAAGAAATATTCTTGACCATCTTTACCATAACACAACAAATCTTTTCATTTTCGACATTGTAATGGTGCACTTGTGAATAGTCTAGGAAGGAGGGACTTCCTCCAGCAAGTATGAGGCTTTATGCCGACACTGCTTACGTACCCAGTCAGACTACTTGTGAAGGTCCAAGCAAGGCTTGACCCATTCCATGTTTGATTTTCAGGGGTCCACCATGATGTTGAGCATTGAAGCATATGCTGTTTTTACACTGTCAGCATACAAGTGTAGTGAATAAAGCATAAAACTGTACAAAAGGTAAAAGAAAGTCCAAAAATGCCTTTTTCTTTTGGTAGCTGCAGGCTGCGGAGGCTTCTGTGTCTGATACTAAGGCAATAAAGAAATCTGTTTGTGCATCACTGTTAGTCGAAAATGAGATCAAGACGCCACATAGGGACGTGAACAAAGCAGTAGTCAGTCTCTACATCCGTTTGATCAAAGGTTTCAGATTAAATAGAAAACTTTGATGCTGCTCCACCAATTTCAATCAATCCCTTTGACAGTGATCATCGCACTTCCTTTTGGGCCAGTGCACTTTTGAAGGCACTCCTCAGAAGTGCACAATTTGTTATTTACTATAAAAACATAAAAATCTCTTAAGTGTATAATCGTGTAGCCTCACCGCACTGCTTATCTCAGAGAGGATCTGGTGTCTCTGCTTTAGACCAAGAAATACTTTTAAAAAAATTCATTTTGCTCCCCCTCGAGCATTATACCTGCAGTGGAATGCATCACTTTCCCATAGAGACTGGCATTTCAGTTAATGCTGTGCCGAGGCCAGGCCGGTAATAGATTCATTTAAGTAATTATTTAGAGATGGAGAGAGATGGAGAGGGATGGAACGAGAGAGGACGGAAACAGACAAGCAGGAGTGGACTTAGGATGTAAATCCGTGGATGATTACATGTTGCTCTAAAATCCTTAAGGACTGCAATAGACGGCTATCACGGCAGGGATGGGAGAATGAACGAGACAGATCGGCATCATTATGAGGAAAATGAAGAGGGGAAGGAGAGGTGATCTATGCTAAACTTATTCACCATCCACGGTGTGAAAAAACTTGTCCCAGAGAGAGTGCATATCACATACATTAGGAGTCTCAACACTGACACGCAAACAGCGTCATTACGGCCATTTTGAATACCAGCAACCATAACAGCTACGGAGCCGCAGACTTGATTAGATTTCATACTGACAGTGCATATGTCTTCCACCAGCCCCTCCGGAGTGACTTCGAAGAGCGTATAAATTGAATTGGGCAGAGGAGTGCACTAAACCGTGTTGTTATCGACAGTGGGAGGGTCTGGATGGGAGACAAATGGAGATACTTCACTAGACTAGATTGTAATGTTTGCACAGATTGTATTTTGTTCGGTATCCACCATATTTTGGATTAAAATAAAATAAAAAATTGAAGAAAAATCTTCCTTTTTAAGGGGTACTCCACAATTATCTCACATGTCAGTTTACTGATGAGGAGAAGTGTGCAGAAGTGTGTCTGTTTTTAAATTAATCTGCTGCTCACCTTAAATCTGAGAAACTAAGAAAGTCTGTTCAGGGTGGGTGGGAGCTGTGGTGGATGGGTCAAATGAACACAGGACCTTTACCCAGGAGACCACTGTTCATGTCCCATGTGCAAGAAAAGTCGATTTTGAGTTATTTTAAATTAACTGTTACGTTACGTGACTTCACGTAGCGCAACTTCTCGTAGTGCAACCTCACGTAGCGCGACCCATCTTCGCTAAATATTAGCATATTGTTAGATTCTTGATTTTTAAATAAAGGAGAAAGACAATCTTTTAAGGATCTTTCTTTTTGTTTTGTTTTTCGCCAAAAAAGTTAATTAAAATCTAAATTCAGTAATTCCATAGAATATTTATGTGCAAGCTTCTGCCATATGCTGCCACATTTCATTTTCAAATACTTTTTCTCAACTGTAAAATTTGATGGTCAGTCATTGTCTGACAGAGGGACTATTATTCAGCACAAAACAGCTGCTGGGAGGTTTACAGTTTTCTCTCACAGATGGTTTACTGACAGACACTTGGATATTTGGCATCTGTGTGTGCATCCTGACACCTCGAGTCCCTTTAACTTTTAGACATAGCTCAGTGTTTTCCGCCAAACATGTGTAGTTCACTACCCAGCCGTGTCGCTGAGCACTGAATGAGTGCAGTGGGAAGATGCATACAGCAGCCTGTGTACCACAGTAGGCAAATGAATCCTTCTTAGCTTATTACACAACTGAACTGGGACATGCAATGTCAGCCAGTCATTTAATTCCAATTTCCCATGGCCTGTCATGGTTTATATAATAATTAATATTCCGTGCCAATTAGTCTAAACAAACTGCTGAGTAGAGGCAATAAATAGATGCACTGCATTGTGTTCACTTTATATCTCAGTGCATCCTATTTACCAGAAAAGTGTGATATTTTCAGTTTCACTTTTATTTACACATCGAGAGGCTGTGATTGGATGCAGCCCACCGGCACAGCAATTGTAATCCGAGCAAAGACGAGCGCTGAGGTTGATCAGCCTGATGGACACACTGCGAGGCTCCTCATGCAGTGTGGACTGGCTAATCAGGAGGACAGGGAGGGATCCCAGCGGGCAGGTTGGACCAGTCTGGATGGAACAGATTTATAAAGTGACCAGGTTGACTTGCTGCGTGAGACCACTGCAGGTGGTCCATATGGCAGACTGTCATTTTCTCTGTGTGTCCGGCTGGCATACACACAGCCACATGGACACATACACTGCTGCTGCCACGGCCTTCCAAACACACTGGATTAGACAGGTTTGTTCTGCTGTGTGGTGCAAAAAGTGGAAAATTAGAATACAGGAAGCTGATATGGCATAGCGTTAAAATTGACAAAGGTGCCATATGGGCTGATGTTTGGCAGCTTGTTTGCTCAATAATAATGCAGGTGGTGAAGCTGACTCATTTAAGTATGTAAAAATAGACTAAAATAAAATGCTAGGCTAATTATGTGAAAGACAGAGTTCTAAATTTGACTGATTTTGTCACATATTTTACCTCCACCAAGGAGGTTATTTTTTTGGTTCAGTTTGTCTGTTTGTTTGAGCATCTGTCAGCAGTATTACTGTACAGAAAAACTACTGGCCCGATTTTCATATAACTTGGTAGGGTGTAGCACGAACCAAGGAAGAACATATTAAATAGATAATTTCTTACCTGTTAACACTGCGAGATAGGGAACTGCTGCAATCATGTGCTGTCGGAATAATTGGAAAAATCAGTTCCCGATCATATTTCATGGCTCACCTGATCCGTTTCCTTTGCTCTTCGTTGTAAACTGCTATCAACATGTTTGAACGCTCCGAGCAATAAAGTACAACACATGTTCATTGTAGCATCCATGTTGTTTTCACATTACGAGTTGAAGCTGAGCCCACAGGAAGAACGCCAGGCTTTGAAGCCAATTTGACATAGTAGCCAAACCGTGGAATTACAACCTCTGACACGTGACGCCATGAGGTCCAGAATTCTTTTTCCCATAGACTTACATTTTGAAAGAGATGTCTAAATCGGTGGATAGGCTAAAGTCTTTTGAGTGTCACAACTTCCACAAAATGACTCATCAGATTTTGCATTCGGTCTGATAACATTTGGAAAGTTTAGAAGAGCTGCACGATGAAATCATTTTATACCCGTTCAAGTTAGCAGAGGGCTAAAGCGGAAGTTTCTCGTGAGTTTGCTCTATGGGCCCTACAGCGCAGAAGCATTGCTGAAGATCCAGGTAATTTTATACATGCCAGTCAAACTTTTGTGGCTTCATGCGCCACTAAGCAACTTTCATACAGATGGACGGGGCCCCGCCTCGAACACTGTATCCAGTTCTCTTCATGCATCCATGCAAACGACTTCCCAACTGGGGAAATGGGACCATCTGAGGAGCATGTGAATGCACCATTGGCCCTGGTGGAGGTCTGCGCTCTCCAAATGTCATTCAGTTGAGGCAGGGCACTGCAGCCATGTCCTAACATCAATGCACAATGATCATCATATTAAACAATGTCTTTAATACAGGAAGATTTGTATAATAATTTACTTTGTTATATTTGATGTAATATGTTTGTCGTTTTTGGATAGGGGGTCAGTATTGATGCTGGCACTTTCTTTTGTATGCACTGCATTATTTTGGCAATTTCTCAACTTGGCAACCTTGCTGTAGCTTCACCAAGGTAACAGGCTTTTTGATCAATGTAGCTTTGTTGTTCTTCAAGCTCAAATACAAATCCATTAAGTGCAGCTCGCAAAATGCATGCTTTGAGTTAATTCTGCAGTGCACAAGGTCATCTTTTCAAACTGTATCACATAAATAACGTGAAAGGAAAATAATGTACACAGTCAATGAGTTGTATTTAAATGTAAATCTCATCAGCTTATCTGCAGCCACATGAATTGTCCTCAGCTTTGATTGACCCAAAAGTGGTTTAATACATTTTGTGCAAAATAAAGAAAAAAACAGTGGCACGCAGAGCAGTAATGTCAGTAATTGAAAATAGGGAAATTGATTGAATAGACAAGCTTTACAAGGGCGTGTATTTCACGGCTGCCCGAATTTGCAGCTTCCGAAGAGCCATTGAACCCTGAAATGGGATTTCTCCACAGAACATTTCAGATACTCGTTCGACAATGTTCACATGCTAGAGTTCCATCCATCGCTAAATGCAGAAATGCATTCAAATAAAATGCAAATGAGGCAAGCACTTCAGCAATGTGCAGAGCTGCAACACAAATGCATTTTTCTGATGTTGTTTTGTAGCAGGGAAATTCACATCTTGCCCCTTTTGGACGGTCTGAACTACATTCATGCCTATATAATGGCCCTCTGAAATATTTCCTTGGCAATCTAAAGTAGCACATGCAGCACATTTCTTTATTGCTGATGTACTGCACTGCACATGGGGCTCGCCTCGGCCTGATACTGAATAGTTGTATCAACTGGCTCAATCAAAGAGAGTTTGCATGGGACAAGTGTATCTAATCCCCAAAGCGAATTGGATCCACTCGAAGATACAAGGCCAGCCCGTCATTAATTGTTATCCCAAAAAAGCACATTGCACTCTCGCCACCACTGTGGGTATCTCCATTGGGAGAGATAGAGAACTGGCCAAATTAAGATTCAGGATGTTAGCAACTGTCCCTTATTGGAGGAGGGAGCTTAGTTTGGGTCTTTGGGGAGGTAACTGGATCACAGCCTCACCAGTCTTTTCCGAGGTGCCATTGGATTCCGAGCGACCGCAGGGACCTCCATTTAAGGAAAACCATTGAGGGCAGCACTTATGAGATTGAGAGACTGAGGGAAAAGAGAGGAACATGGGAGGACAAATCATACATGGTTAGAGTGCAGAGAGTTTGAGACGGGGAGGAGAAAAGTTCCAGGAAACTTTGTGGAATTTACAAGAACGTCCCCTGGCAGAAAGAATGAAAGGCCATGTTGTGGATCACACCTGAGCAAAACAGCAGTTGAATACATTTTGAATATGTTTGCGGGCAGAAATAAGCTCATGCAGGCAAAATTCATTTCCACTCAGGGCCATTTTTCTCAGCGGTGAAAAGCATCCTTGTTGAGCATGTCTTTGTTTTTAAATTTTTTATGTCAAAGGGAATTACGAATGCTTACGGTGGCTGTGTATCTATGATAAAGAACACACATAGGTCCTTCTCCCCCAGTTTATGAAAAGGTATGCCTGCTAGTTAAAATATAAGATGCCAAGTAAGGTAAAGGGTGCACTGCAGCTCTTTTGTAATGCATAATACAGTCCAGAATCTGATACGTATCCTTTATTTCAATGCTTCAATGCTAAAATGCTTTTGATCAGAGCTGCTCAGTTCTTAAAGACGAGCATGCACAGAAACATTTTGGCAAGAGTGACACGTCGGTATAGACAGTTCTGGATGAAAGGGATTTTTGAATATTCAAGCAAACATCTAAATGAAAGAAAGAATGTTCAAGCAGGTTCGTTAATGATGAATCCTTTTTGATGTTTTCGACAAGAATAGGCCTGGTGCCCTGCCCGGGGCTGCCCCAGGCAGCGGGCGATAACTTGGGGGTCCCCGCTTTGGGATGAGAGAAGAAATGAGATGTTTATGAGTCTTGGCTTATTTTATGTCTGGATTTTGAGTTATTTAGAGAGGAATAATAGTGTGATCAGATAGTCAGGGTACAGTTCAGTGAACCTCAATGTGTATATTGTGCTTTAAAACAGCAAATAATAATATCTGGAAATGTAATTGTGGGAAAAAGTAGTGCACATGTTTAGGGGGGCATATCTATGTTCCCAGGGTCCAAAGTTCCTAAGGTCCTCTATGTTTCCAGGATCCTACTGTATGTTCCCCAATTCAATATTCTGTTAACACACATTCAGGTCAAATTTGACTCATTTCAAGTTAATATATTTCAGAAATATTATCCAGTTTACCCAATGCCATATTAAGTGAACACAGAGCTGGAGAACATATTTGTCAGGTTCTCATTATGTGCTATATAGAGCTGGGGAACATAGGACCTTGTGAGCATAGAACACTTGGAACATAGGTTCCTAGGAACATAGGGCCCTGAAAACATAGGACCATAGGCATTGGACCCTGGAATCATACTGTAGGTAAATAGTACCCTGGGAACATAGGACCCTGGGAACATAGGACCCTGGAAACATAGGGCCCTAGGAACATAGGGCCCTGGGAGAGCACACACGTAAAACTGGGGAACATAGGAACCGCCCCCATTTTTAGTTTAGGATGAACTACAGTGGAGTAGAGCTGCAACTAACGATTATTTTCATTGTTGATTAATCTGACGATTATTTCCTCGATTAATTGATTAGTTGTTAGGTTTATAACA
>JAOVVB010262040.1:0-19014 GCA_028570985.1 Heterobranchus longifilis | reverse complement strand
TGCATATTTATTAGGGCTGGGGCTTTGACAGCAGGGCAGGGGAATGATGTAGTGCTGCGCACATGAGTATGCAAAAGGGGAAATACTGCAGCTAGTACACACTAAGGCCTACACACTTAATACACACAGACAAGGTACACACACTTACTTTAATACACACAGTCTGAGCACAATCTTATGAGACACACTTACATACTTTCGCTCCCTTTTTCTACCTATCTGTCTATCTGCCTGTCTATCTATCTATCTATCTATCTATCTATATATCTACCTGTCTATCTATATATCTATCTACCTGTCTATCTATCTATCTATCTACGTATTTCTATCCCTCTCTCTCTCTCTCTCTCTCTCTCTCTGTCTCTCTTGTGTACATGACACTTCTCTGAAGGCAGAGCTCCATGTGCTTGCATCTGATTGGCTGCAGAGTAAAAAGATGATGTCATTCCTAGTCGGGAGGTGCGTATCGTTTCACATACACACACAGAGAGAGGAGAGAGATCTTGGTTCGTAGCAGCAAGCAGAAAGAGAGCGAGCGAAGCACAGAAAGAGGGAGATGGATAGACAGCTGATGAAAATGAGAGAGAAGGAGATCTTAAAAAAAAAAGTGGGGCTGAAAAGACAAAATGTTCGACACCAGAACAGATACTGAGGCAGGGGAAAAGAGGAAACCGCTAATTTGAGGCAAACACAATGAAGGCAGAGATTACAAAAAGTGGGGATTTTAAGTCAGAGGGAGGGAGGAGGAGGAAAAAATAGGCAATGAGGGGGAATATACTGAACGAGAGGGAGGTCAGAAAGAGAGAAAGGGTGAGAAAAATCCTCCCCTCTCTGAAGTGTCTGGTAATAGGAGATTGCATCTCTCCTCTGCAGGAGGAGAATCAGCCATTGTCTCTCCTTTCAATTCATCCCTCCTCTTTCTCTCATCTTTTTCTCAACATCAAAAAAAATAAATTCAGCACAGAAAACAAGCATGTTAATGCAGGAGGAACAGAAGATTGCATTGCATTGATGCTTATCACCAAAAACAGATTTTTTTTTGGTTATTTCAATCTTTACAGTAGATGTATTATTTTATGGGTTTTTGTTCACGTGTGCAACTTAAACTCCTTTAACAGTGAAACAGAACATGCAGTATTTACATTAAACCAGTAAAAAATGTAATTTTATTCAAAAGTAGTTATGACAGAAGTTGTACTGTGCAACTGCCTTTGAGAGTAAACTTTTACTCTCTTGTGTACTTTACAGTGGTGTAGAGTTTTTCTTGCTTGTAGTGTCAGATTGCATGAGTTTGATGAATTACATAATAAAGTTAGCAACATAAATTCCAGACCTGTGTTTCTGAAGTTGTGAGATTTGGATTGTTTCTGAGGAAAACATAAATAAATAAATACATTTTTATTTCTTGGGAGAAAATGCGTTTTGTAGCCTCTAGATAGCCACTAATAATTAATGAAGTAAAAGGAAAATAAAAATCATTGTTTCAAGTCATGTTTTTTTACTATTTGTTCCTGCTAAATATTTGCTATGATTCTCCTTCCTGTCTCCGTCTGTGGCTTCGAGCGGCTCGTTCTTTAATCACAAAGTTGATGGTTCGATCCTTGGCTGCTCCTGTCTAAATGTCGAAGTGTGTGTGGGTGGGTGTGTGTGTGTGTGTGTGTCTGTGGGTGTCTGTGCGTCTGTGTGTGTAATTGGGTGAGTGAGAGGCAAGTTGTAAAGCGCTTTGTCCGGTAAGGTCAAACGTGCAATATAAATGCAGTCCATTTACCGTAAAGAGTTGAACTTTTCGTTGCCAAGGTTACAAATAAGCCTTATTTCAATTACTTTTTTTTAAATGTGTAGTCCAGACCTCCTTCACTTGTCACCATTTTTGAGTTTTTCACTCAGACGTCAGTGTTTTCTGGGGTCGGGCAGTTTGGTTTGAGAGACTGCAAACTGAAAGGGTTGAAACACTTCTCTGTCGCTCTAACTTTCTTTGGTGGTGCTGTCAGAACCAGGTCTGCTTCTAATAGTTTACACCAACATCTGAATGCCTTTATTACCTCAGTATTTTGCTCTGCAATGTACTCTATTAGACTGATTTATCTGTGATTGTCTCTTACATGTCAAATCCTGTCTACTGTCTCGCAAATCCTCCAGACGGGGGCTTTTTGATGGGGAAAACCCATAATCGGCTTCTGCCATTGTCGCGTGTTCCCATTCACCAGAATCCTGCCAGCGTCTGTCTTTGTATCTGATAGGGGCTCCGTGATTTATGCCCCCCCCCCCCCCCCCCCTTTTCTTTTTTTGGGGGGGGTAATTTATGCGGCACGCTCACAAAGAGGAGGGGGTTGCCTCAATACACTCAGCTTTATGTTACCAGCAGATCAATAAAGATGCTCCCTCTTTCCTCTCTATCTCTGTCTCTGTCCATCTCTCTCTCATCCACATCTGCTCAGCAGCCAATCCATCTAATGCAGTTTCCCTCTGCTTGCTCTCGCATCATCCACACCACCTCCCATCCCCTCTGTCTCTCTTTCCCCCTCTCTCTCTCTCTCTCTCTCTCTCGCTCGCTCGCTGCACAGGTGATGTCATTCTTTTTCAGCTGGATTCTCCTCCCTCCTCCCTCCCTCGCTCTCACTCTCTCCTCCGTTTCCCATTAGCAGCTGGCTCTCCACAGCGCAGCATCCTATCCACGGTAGCTTCTCTCCGAGGGCGGGAGGGAGAGGAAGAATGCCGGCGTGAGGTGTGAGAGCTAACCAGGGAAGAGAGCGTGAAACTGGGTTAAGGGAGCGAGATCACTGGCCCCTGCCATGGAGCTGCACCGCTGGGCACGCACATGAGCTCTGCAGAGAGATAAAGAGTTGCAAAGAGACAGAGAAAGGACTTTGACAGACGGAGACATTGAATGAGGAGGAGAGGAGAGCTGCAGGCAAATGATCCAGGCTTTTGGGAGGTGAGAGGGGACTGTTTGGAGGACTTTAAGCCAGGCAAAAGGCTTATTCCCAGGGGGCTGCAGATGCACAGACAAGCCCCTCTTTTTATCCAACACTGGCTCATCTACTGAGGAGAGGAAGCTCTGCTTCTTTAAAGAAGGAAAGTGAATCTAGAAGAAGACAAAAATGACTCAATTACATTTAACTTTCAACAGAAAAATCTACTGAATTTGGATGTTAAGTTGGCTTTATCTTTGCAACCTCCTGCTCTGGGATCAGTTTTGAATATCCTGCAGATTTCCATTTTAGGAGGTTTTATTAGGAGTGTTTTAAGCTTCTCTGTTGTAGTTCTTTTGAATGCATTAATAGGAGAGAGAAAGCTTGACATATAAATGGATCTGCCTTGACTTTAAGGCTCCCTCTATAGCGACAGCTGACAGTCATCCAGTCAATCTTGTACCTTTTACTGCCAAATCAACACGGAGGATTTAAAAAAAAAAAAAAAAATCACCCTCTGGACAATTCTCTTTCTGCAGCAAAGAGATCGTCGTTAGCCCTTGCCCTCCTCTTTCACTTCTTTTTTCTTTTTTTTTCTTCATCTCTTGGTGAACGAGGGGAAACTTCCCCTCGCTTGCACCCTCCCTCCTGTGGAAATGGCTTTCCTGGTCCGTTGCTATGCCAACTGCTTGCAGCCGTGGTCCTCCAAAGTAAGCGATGTCGTAATCCCTTTTCTGGCCAGTGCCTCTGGCTTAGGATGCTCTGTGTGTGTGTGTGTGCATGTGTGTGTGTGTGTGTGTGTGCGTGTGTGTGTTACTGAGAAGGAGAGATAGGGTGGGGATGAGAGAAAATGAGCTTGATTCATATGCATATGACGAATATTTATTGTGTCTGTTTAGAAATGCATTCATGCTTTGCTTCTTCCTTCAATTTGAATTTGAACTGTTGTATCCTGAAAAATACTGATATCCACAACAGCTGGTACTGTGCCAAAGCCTTTTCATGTGCCTTCACTGTAAGTGAGGATTAATTGAAAAACTACAAAAATCACCTGCACTGTATATAGATTAGATGTGTCCATTGACTCAATAGACAACTAGATATGCTTTTAACTATTTGTAAATCATGTAAGTGAATGAAAACGAGACTTCTCCATCGTGCTTCCTCATGTTTGTACAGTCATCTGAAAAAGACAAACCTGACGGCAGTCTACATATCAAAACATTGCACTGTATGGACACTGAAGTGCTTTGATGTAATGAAGATGTAGGCGATTTTTTTTTCTGTCTTTGCACCAATTTCTTGTTATTATTCCTAGCACCACTCCTTACTCCCCAAAGGACAAACTGATTTGAGGGTTCCCAAAAATAATATTTGGAAGCCCCTGCTGTGGCTATAGATTGATATATTTTTTAGAATATGTTTTTTGACTTTTGTTGACAGCATAGTATTTGGAGGAGAGCAAATATTGCAGATGATGGGACAAAGGTTGTGTATAAGGTTGCACTATTTATAGCACATCTGTATAGAGTAATATTAGTTTTTGATAGCAGTAGTTTGAATGCTCACAATTGAACAGATGATGTAATGAGATGCCATTTGAGACTAAGGAAGGTAATTGATAATCATTAACGCATAATAGTGAAATAATTGGAAATCTTTCCAAAAACAGGCCATGAAGTCCCCGTTCTGTGCAGTAAAGTGCTGTTGTAACTATGGCGACAAATGGTGTACATTTTCATACACTTCCTTGTTTTTCCTTGTATCTGTCAGCTTATACATGTAATCCATCTGATGTGTCTAATCTGTCCATTGGCTCCCAGTAGTCAGCAGTAGAGTGGTACAGTAATGATGTAGCCGTGTGTATAATTAACAGTTTCATGTCCTAGTTTTAGTCGCTCAGAATAATCCGCCAGTTAGCCTAGCCTCTTCTTTATGATGCAAGGAAAGCAACTACAGTGCATGAAATGTCACTTGTGTCTTTTATGGATTCTTGTTTTGTCATTTGTTCTATTTTTTATTTATTTTTTTCAATATTCAAACTACCATGCCAGGACCCCTCTGCTGTACGGCTCATTGGTTGTCCTCGCAGACTCGGGTAGATCCCCATGTGTCTCTTTGGGAGCTCCTGTCTGGGTGCTGAAAGCCTCAGAGATGTTTGTCTTCATTATGTGTGTGTGCGTGTGTGTGTGCATGCATGCACATGCTTTCAGTAGGATAAGTAATAATTAGGTCCCTGGAGATGAAAGGGGATAAAGTGAGAAGATGTTCAGTCTAAGATAACACATTAAATGTGTACCACAGTCACAGAACATAGTTTTAAATACCTTATTACTCGTTTTATTGCTCTCAGTCTCTTGTGTGATCCAGATTATGCAGAGATCTACTACTGCTGGCACGGTGTCTAATGTCTGCTGAATGAAACGCTAAATCCAATAGCAATATTGGTTGAATCAATAAACAATAAATTGTTTGATGTTATTATTAGAGAGATTAGATAAACAGAAATGTTGGATGATGATATATTAAAAATCAAAGAATTGTGACCAAGATATGTACTGAGCAGGACATTAATGATTATTTTCATTATCGGTTAATCTACAGATTATTTTTTTGATTAATTGTTTAAGTCTCTAAACTGTCTGGAAACCAGCCCTATCTGCTAAGTTCATGTTTCATTCACTATTGCATATCGGTCCGACCACTCTGCCATTCAAACAGATTTTCAATCGACTAAAAACTTCCAATCACAACTTTTTATCTCATGTGGGGCGGGTTTAAGACGATGATTGACAGAGGAGAGACTGTGGGACATTATGTAAACAAGCAAGATGGCTGCCGCCGATGCCATACGTCCATTCACGCAACGCTCACGAAACTCGAACCAAACTGTGGCTGATCACATCTGAATCAAGATTCTGTTACTGCACTGCCTATTTCTCGCTTCAAATGTTTTCAGAAACTTATTTAAGTGTTCTGTTGAGCTGCAAAATGAGAGTTTGTGCAGCGACCGTGCTGGTGTTATGAATTAAAGAGTTACCATGGCGACTGCCGACTTTCAGCAGAAATTCACATCAAACGGTCAAAGTCGGCAGTGCTGAGCAAATATGAATCAAGATTCTGTTACTGTATTACATATTTCTCACCTAAATTAAACACATGTTAGTGTTCTGTTCAGCTGTAATTTCAAAGTGTTTGTGACCAGGTCGCCATTTTTTTTCATCCCTCAAGGTTCAAGCACCGCTCCAACCTGCATGTGCGTTGCTCTGATTGGTTGTAGGTCACGTTTCGCTGCTCTGATTGGTTGTTGGTGTACCCAGTTGCGTCCAGAGGCATTTTGGTCTGTGCCGTTTATATCATCCCTTGGAAATAGAAAATGAAGGGAGAGGTTCCAGACTAATAGAATTTGCAAATTAGTTTGGTGATTCCAGGCTAAAAGAGACCCAGATGTCTTCATAATATCTTATTTTCTTAGATTGTCAGTCCAAAATTCAAAAATTATCCATTTAAATGATCACATAAGACAAATAAAAGAGCAAATCCTTGAGTTGAGTTAGTATTTTGGAAAAAAAAAAAAAAAACTTTAAAGAGTAACCAAACCCCAGAGTTTTAAGTGCCTCGACCCTATTTTTTTCGATGGAAGCTGCCTCCATATACGTCACCTACCACCAGATCAGCAAAATGAAATTGCAATAGCCGGGTTTCAACCAGTAGAGGGCCATCGCTATGCATATTTATAATACAATGTATAGAATTTAAATACTTTGTACCAAAATGTCAAGATTTGGACCTGAATCCACCAACAACACTACTAAATATCCATATACATTTTGCTTCTCAGATAAAAAAAAAAGTGCTTTGGGGGTTTAGTTACTCTTTAAGGATTAATCGATCAAAATAGCTGCAGATTAATATTTTGTCGAGTGACTAATTGTCTTAGACTAATCGTTTGAGCTCTGCTTGTGTAATGAAGACTTATCATTGGCATTTTTGTACCAACATATATTGTTATTTATTGTCTGCCATACATACAGATATCAATATATCGGCGATCTGATGTATCAGCTGAATGTCCTCACCACAACTGTTGCAGGTTATTTTCAGTCCAATGTGAGCAAGTGATCTAATTTGTCACTTCAACCCTGTTGTCAAAGGTTTACTCATTAGGCATTAGTTAAATGCTTTAGGTCCAGTTTTGTGTGCCGCTATTACAAGTAAAGAGCAACTTAGACAAAGCTTTTTTTTCCCCTTTCATTGTTTTTACACCCGCTTAAGTAGAACCGCTGCATCTGTATGTTATTACAGACCCATCTATGCCACATGAGTTGAGCTAATTTATCCTCAGTTTAGAACCTCTGAGGTTTTCATCCCGCTCGCCCTGTTTGAAGTCCGTAGTTAATTGGTCGGCGTCTGTGATGAGCCCACCTTTTGCAAAGGTTAATTAAGTTTCCCTTTTCCTCCCATTAGGCAACGCACGCTCTGTCGGGAGGTACAGTAGCAATCAAAAACACTGCGGTCGGGTTTAGAGGGAAGAGAAGCAAAAGTGGAAGACAGAGTCAGGGTGGTCTGAAAAGGGATTTTAACTCTCTGAAAAGGATTTGTGAATTCATTCTGGGATCTCAAGGAAGGAGGGATGAGGAAAGGAAAGGAAGAAAGATGAAGAGCCCTCCCGGAGCGTGATTTTGAAATTAGAGGGAGCAGATAGACGGAAAAAGGAGAGAAAAGAAAGAAAGATACAAATAAAATACATCAGTGAGTGAGAGAAATCTTCTGAAGCAGTGAAGAGGTTTTTGCAATTTTATCATTGACTGGCTGCTCAGAATGGTGGCCAATTATTTTCTCTAGAAGTCTCTTTTGATAGTTTTGGCTGGCCTGCATATTGGTGATATTCACCAATTCATATGCAGTGATCTTGAATGATTCAGTAGTCCATATACCACCAGTGTATATAGGCAGATTTGCATTTAATAAATTTCCCACCAGGCAGAGACTTAATTAGCCTAAATGCAATCTTGGTCTGACAACTAAACTATCGACAGGAGATCTGAGAGATTAGGTGACAAAAAAGTAGTGAGCAGACCATTGTTCGATTCATGTGAATCATTTAGTTTTACTTCTCTACGGGGAATCTGCGGCTGCCAACACGTTTTTTATAGTCTTTTCTACTGCCTTGTTTACGACAGACTTGGAGAATAACCCTCTAGGCTGAACTGCTATGGAAAACAAAACAGTTTATTTTGCCGTTTAGGCACTTTTGTTCTTGCACTATTTATCAAATAGCATGTCATACTCTCTTGCTCTTAATTTCTGGTGTCAGAGGATAGTTATTGAATATTGACTGTGTGGATGGAAATCTGGCATCAGATGACAGACAGTGAAATATAGGCCAGTGGAGCTGCTCCGTGGGTCCAGCAGGGCCACACCGAGCAGTTCTGAGGCCTAGATTTATTCACATCTCAAATAAACAACACAGAACTTGAAAAGGGAGGTCTGCTTCGGCTAGAACAGTCTCTTAAGAAAGCTCTTTAAGAGGCTTTCAACATCTTTTACTGTGTTGTGTTTATGGGCGAACTGTCCCTTTAAATCATGTCCGTGCTCATCCCGGTGGAACACAACCTCAGTCCACGTCCTCCCGCTGCTGGAAGACTTGTCAAAATGTTCTGCCGCTGAACTCTCTGACCCACCCTGCTGCCCTACATGGGACCTGTTTTCCGAGCTTCCTCTGTGTTTTTTGTGCCTCTCCCATGTTTTCCCTCACCCCTTCTTTCTTTACCTTCATCTCTCTCTTCCTTCTGTTTTTAGCGAGGACTTCCTGCTGCCTTCCTCTTTCCCCTTTCCTTCCTTTCTCATCTGTTTTTAGTGAGGGACTCTTCCATCCATCTCTCTCTCTCTCTCTCTCTCTCTCTCTCTCTCTCTCGCTCTCTCTCTCCCTCTCTCCCCCTCTCTCTCCCCCTCTCTCTCTCTTCCCCCATCTATTATTTAAACATCAATAATGGGGCCTGTTGTTGTTGTTGTTGCCAGCCTGATGCTGCTGCTGCTGTTGCTGCCCTGCTGGGCTGCATCCTCACTCATCTGCTGCTTCCTGTCTTATAAATCACACCAACTCCTTCTAAAACCATCTGCATCCTCACAAGTCCAACCTTTGCTCTCTGCTGATGCACCACATGGCACCCACCATTACTTATTACCTTCCCAGATGCCTCGTGTTTTCTATTCACTCCTTTCTCCGTAGCTTCTCTCTGTAGTGTGGTGCAACAATGAACTTGAAATAACATGGAAAAGTTGGTTTAAAGTTGGCTAATTTGCGTGATGATGGCACCAAATGAGCTTATTATACTTTTCCTTAAGCATTTACACAATTTAGCAATACTTTTCAAGTTTGCCTCCAAGATACAGATGAAGAAGTGAATTTTTTTTACTCTTTGTTGTTCAGTTGACAGACTCACTGATTCATCATTTTCTTTCTTTCTTTCTTTTTTGTATGTTCTATGAACCAGATAAGCTTTTCCTTGTCATGCTTTGCTGATAGGAGGACATAACTTATGGGGGTGATATGGAGAAAATCAAATGTCACGATATTTTTGACCAAATACCTCGATATCGATATTGCAACAATATTGTAGGGTTGAATGTTGGTGCTTTCCTAAAGTATTTACACACATCTGTACAGATTTTTGATAAATAATCATCAGTAATGTGGATATAATAATAGAACAGTCTGTTAAGTTCAGAAAATGATGTCACTTCACTGTAATGCAGCGTTCAAAACCAAGAAAAGACAACACTTACGCCATATTACAATATCCAAAATCAAGACCCAATATCTAGTCTCATATCACGATATTGATAGAATATCGATATATTACGCTTACTTAGATTGAAAATAATTGCAGTACTCCACCCTATGGGCTGCAGACTTCCCTGGCAGAGTGCAGCAGGTCCAGACTCAGGTTGACCCGGGCCGCTGCCTTTGCTTCCCTCAGCAATCAATGGGCCTTCCTGAACATGCTGCGCTGAATAGTAATGGGCCGATGGAGGGGCTGTTAGCGGAGAGCTACAGTGGGATGATGGATTCAGTGCCAAGGCAGGAAGGGCAAGGCAAGGCAGGTCAGACAGTTGGACAGGTAGACGACCAAAGAGTCCGGCACATCCAAATAAGTTCCACTCTGAACCTGCAGCATCCAGGGAAACATGAACCACAATGCATATGCAAACAATAACAGGAAACATTATATAATCATACAAGATGGAGCCAGTTAACTAAATTTTGTGCACACAACTGAAATCTCTGGGCCTAAGCACAAATCTGAAGACATTTTCAAAATCGGTCAAACTGAGTTTTTTTTTTGTCATATTAGATCTAGTCTTTTGGGCACACTGCAGTTTTTGCACATGTCCCATGTGGCCAAAGACTAAATATAGTATGATAAGAAAATGGCTGTGTCTCAGAAACTAGAAGGAGCACAATCAAGTAGTTGGTATCTGGACTTATAACAAGTTGAATATCAAAGATATGCACACATATGCAGTTAAAAAATATTTCATATGGAAAACATTTAATAAACATAACATACAATTTAAAAAAAATAAATCTTGACTTTGACTATTGATTATACGGAAGCATATTGCATTCACTTGAGAAAAAAAAAGAAAAACATACCAGAATTTTTTTTTTCATGAAAATGTATCTCATTAATTCAGAAAACAGAGCAGAATTTTTTTTTCCAAGTGAATGATGATGATATGTATGATTAAAATCAGATTTTTCATGTGATCTAAAAGTTCAAAGTTTTACTGTTAGATACTTGCCCAAATTTCAAGACTTTCCAGAACAAATGTTGTGGCATTTTTCCTTATCGTACTAAATATAGTTGTTGGGCACATTACATTAATGTTTGGTTTCTAACAAGTGATTTTATCAGGTAGATTGAATCAGAGAAGAAATGTGAAAGTTTCTGATCTTGTGTTTGGTGTCGTCAGACTTCTGCTTAAACAGCTGGATGCTATATTTGATTCAAGCTACAG
The DNA here is from genome assembly GCA_028570985.1 of Heterobranchus longifilis. Taxonomy (NCBI): domain Eukaryota; kingdom Metazoa; phylum Chordata; class Actinopteri; order Siluriformes; family Clariidae; genus Heterobranchus; species Heterobranchus longifilis. Next base: position 8,077 of record JAOVVB010262040.1, on the reverse strand, counting down.
TTACTAGCCATTCATCATCAGATCAGATAGGATAGATTGCTATTAAACTGCTGAACCTCTATTGAGTGGACTAAGGAGATTAATTATTCTTCAGTACAGTCTATTGACCCTTTTTCTCAGTGCTGTGGCTTTATGCCCAGGCGTCGCTACGAGTCTGATTAGGAGCCGAGCACCTCGAAGATTTACTCTTTTTTTCAAGAAGGTATGTTCAGATGTCACTGAGGGATAAAGATAACACCTCAAGTAATTACCAAACTGATTTCAATTCAAAGATGAAATGAAGTGATTGTTGCGGTTTAATTGGAGGAGCACCTGGCAAAAACCCTGACCAAGAAAGTATGGTGACATTGAACAAATATGTGGTTTCATTTGGTTCCTAATGGTTCAAGACTTCTCTCATACTGACCATTTGAAGAAATGTCAGCAAAATACCTGAAATATGCTTTTTAGTTTTGTAATCAAGGGTTAAATAACCATCCAGATTTTTTGCATGTACAATCTCTAAAAACAGACAAAGTCTGAAGCATATGAGTATTGTTTTCTAAACTTGGAGTCCATATTTTACTCTCATTACTTGAGAGGAATGATAAGTTAGTTTCTGAGTTTCTGAAAACCAGTGGCCCATTAATGGCTATTACAGACCAAAACAAGACCCGGGACATTCAAACTGGCCAAAAGTGCTGGCAGGGCGCTGAGGAGTGATTCATCCCAGCGTCTCATCAAAAAAGCGCTGGCTATGACTATGACAATGACATTAACATTAGCTAGCTAGCTAGCTTAATGCTATGTAAACAAGGGTTGATTACACAGCAACTTGGAAATTAACGTTAACTTGTATCAGCTATGAAATTACCATCGTTAATAACAACCTACTTGCTGTAGGTTGTATGTCATTTCCAGTAAAGACATATCACAGTATAAAACATGTGTTTTCTGTTTTAAAAAAAAACAAACATAGGAAGATCAGTACTCACCCATCTTTTACTTGAGTGGTTACCTCTGCAGTCTGATCAGGAGCGCACAGCTGACAGGTACGTGGATTGTTTACATGGCAACAGAAGAGTATATTTAACGGATTCTGTGGACACTGAGCGTCCGATGTTGCGTGATGCAACGCCAAAAAAGACGCTGGGTCCAGCGGCTTCTCTCTAGGCGGCTGCATGCGTCCACATACGTTCTGTCCTCATTGGGATCAATTGAAGAAAGATGCTGGTGCTCAGAAAAAAATGCTATGTGGACACAGGCCCTTAGACTAAAAAAAGTTGATAATATTTGTTTTATTTTTTTATTTTTTAATAAATGCTGCGGTCAACAGGTTGTATAAGAGTAGCTGTCGATCATAAAATGCACTTTGTACTGTAATCCTCTGCATCATCAGATCTAATACTCCATTAAAGCAGTATTAGATAGTTGCACCGTGGCTCCCCTGGTACCTGAAGATGTTGACAGAACCCTTTTTGTGCACTAAGAGGATGCTGACCTTTGCCAGGTGATATAATGCCACAGCCTCTTAACATTGGCCTTGGCAGATTTACACTGACCTCAAGCCCACAGACAGGCTGATTGACGGACTGACAGAAATCACACAGGGTGTCAAGGTAATGTGGCCTTTGAGTCCAGAGAGGGGGGGGGGGCAAATTAGAGCACGAGAGAGAGAGAGCAAATGAGTGAGAGACAAAGAGAGAAAACAGAGAGAGAGAGAGAGAGAATCAGAGCGAGAGGCAACAATAGAGAGAGAGAGAGGGCTTTTAGCATACCGAGGGAGGTCTAGGATATCATATGCACAGGAAGTAGGGGTGATAAAGATCGATATGGGTTGCATTAGGCCAGGCCATGCCCAAACTCACCTCCCATAAGTCATAAATTACTATTCAATCCTTCTAAACAAAAACATGGATTGTTGTTTCTTCCTCTTTTCCATGTTCTTATATACGGTCCCTTTATAATTCTGGAAATAAAAAATAAAAAATGAAAAACCATTGCATATAATATGTTGTATAAATACAACATTCACTTGGGGCTTTGGGGCGTGCTGTGAAGCATCACAAATACCATAAGCCTTTGTTTAAAACAATATTTATGCTATTATTGGGAAAATGGAGGTTTGTAAGTAGTGAAGCTTTTTTACATTCAGTGTATTGGTCAAAGCCACATTATTATTGGTCTTTGAGTGATGTATTCTTGTGGATATGATCAGGTGCTGCAATTGATGGCTTACATGTCTTAAAACATAGTAGTAGTAGTAGTAGTAGTAGTAGCAGTAGGAGTAGTAGTACTACTAGTAGTAGTATTTTATTCAGTCAGTCATACACAATACAAGTACAAACAGTGTATACAATACACAATCCACTGTACACAACAGTCTATAAACAAAGTAATTAATAATGCAAATTTAGTGAGGACTGAAAAGGCACAGGCAGAAGCATAATGCTTATATATGCCTATAGCCTACATTCTTATCAATTTAAGCTACCCTCCAGAAACAAAAAACTAAATAATAATAAAAAAAATTTAAAAAATTAAAAATCATTCACAGTTGTAACCCTCAAATATACCTTTTTTTTTATAAACCAAAAGCATCTTACACATTCTTAAATGTATGGTAGCATTGTTCCACAATTTTACCCCAACAACAGAAATACATCTTCTTCAAATAAAATGCACATATCCAACACTTGTTACTGTGCAGACAAACGTCACAGGTGATCATTCTCAGCTGATAGAAAAGACACTTGCTTGCTTCGTAGTTTACCCCACTTCACCTTTTGATGTCGAACTAAAAAAAAAAAACTCTATTTGATTGCTTCACTGGGTACAGTGGCATAAAAGAACCATTGTTTTGTCCTGAATGGTCTAATTACTGTCCATTATCTATGATAGGCTGACATTTTACAGTGAAAAGCCCACTCAGGCCCCGTATGCATTAACATGCTCAAGCTGGTCAACATCACTGTGCTAAATGCACTGAAACTGAGGCTGCATGTGGAGATGCTCTCTAGCCTTTGTGCATACACGCACACGCACACACACAGGCCTACATACTGGCACTCTCCAATGGTCATAACATAATACCCATATGCATATAATGCATGTGCACATACACACAAATTACTCCCCCTCACTTTGTGTTTGCAGATTCCACCTACCAGATCTCTCAGCTCTGTCAGATATGCTACCCCCACTCGTACACGCACTCATGCACGCACGCACATACACACACCCTGGTGCTGATATTTCAACCACCCATAGTCCCCCCCCCTCTCCCAATTTCACTTGGCTCCCATTATCTCACTGATATTGATCCACATCCCCTCCTCTGCCTGCACAACCAGAGAGCCTTTACTGGATAATTTTCAAGGGCATTTATAAATACAAGATGGGATGGATGGTGATTGCTCTGTGGGTGTTTGTGAATTTGTGAGAAAGAGAGAGAAAAACAAAGAGAAAGAGAGTGTGGGGGAAGCAGGCAGCGTGTGGTATGAAAACAAAGGTTATCAGGCAAGAACAAGGTCTGTCGGTCAGTTTGGCAATGCAGAAACACTACAACCCTGTTCATGTGCTAATAAATTATTCTTCATTAACATGCAGAATTACACAGACACACACTAAAGTGGTGAACCAACCTCTAAAGCAAACAGTTATTTGCACATTCCTACAATAACACTTTGCACGTTAGCTTCAGTGAAGAGAAATCAACCCTGGCCTTTCTTTTGGTTTGAATTGAAGTCAGTAGATAGTTTTCTCTGCTTTCAACTATTATTAGAACCAAATTCCTGCATTCACATTTTTCACGCTGAATATTCATTAACACACTGCTTTTAAATACGAATGCACATCTGTAGACTGTCACGCTCACACATCTTGGCAGCAGCACGGAACATTCACACCAAAAGCAGCCAAATGATTATAAATTCAAACCATAATGGAAAGAATTGCTTTCTTCAGCCATATTCGCACCAGTTCAGGCTCACATCGAGAATAGTTTTTGTCAGGAAAAATAATATATTGTCTGATAAACGTTGGAGTTCAGGAAGCAAAGTTAATTTCCTGTCCTACCGACGGTACAGAAATTGTAGTGATGTGTGTCTGGGCTGAGGTCAGTGGGCCAACAGAGTGGAGCAGGATCCAACATTAACAAAAACACCACAGGAGAACCAAAGGGTGGGGCCGCCCCTCCACCCGGCCTCTGGGTCAACCTGTAGGGGTGCCAGGGACGCGCTGCGTGTGTGTGTGTATTTGTGTGTTTGTATGTGTGAAGTCGTGTGGGTTGGGCTGCGGGGCAGGAAGCATCTGTTAACAGAGGGGAGCCAGGAGGTACTAAGGTGTATGTGTCTGTATGTACCAGTGCACATGCGTGTGTGTGCTTGCATACACAAGTAGTCAGTATTAAAGCCAAGTGTTTAGCCTTCTCTCCTGTATCCGGCAGACCTGGCCGTGGCCCACCTTCCTCAGGGGCCCAGACAGAGACGCCTTGCAGCTTCCTGTAATGCACGCACACACGCACGCACACACGCGCATACACAGAACAAAAGACATGAGTACATACACTCATTTGATAGGACCAGCATTTCACCTTGTTTACAAACAGACATTTGTCATCCAGTTCTGTAGATGTGGGTGCATTAATTAACATTAAATCAACCACATCAAAATCACAAATAGATCCTTTATCATAGTGCCCATTTTTATTCATACTGTTCTCCCACAGCAGGAAGATAAGAGGGGTTTGCAGAATATAGATGGGGTGGGAGAAAAAGAGATGAATGGGAGATTTAAGGGCAAGAAAAGGCTGAAATAGCAGAAAATAAATCCCCCCTTTTTGGAGGAAAAGATGGGTGAGGTTTGCCACGTCAGACACTCCAGTGACCTCAAGACAAGACAATGTTTTACAAAAGAGATATTGACTATATCTTGTTTTTTTGAACGGTAGATTAACTACCCAGTGCTGTTGATCTTGAAAATGTCCTCACACAGGACACAAGGAATTTTCACTGCTGTGATTTAGGGCGATATGCTTTATTAGTGCATATGTACATATGGTATGTAGATTAAAACACATAATGCAGAATGCCCTCTGCACACTTTTAGCTGTGCACTGTTAGCAACAGGTGCTGAGGTTAGCACAAACACCGGAGCTGGAAGACCCGCCTGCAGGTTCCCGGTCAGCGAGAGAGTTGTGTATAAGACCAGGACGGTGTGTCAGCGTTGTAGGGTCTGTGAATGGAAACATCACCCAGATGTGCCGATCACAGCTCCTTATCCCCGCTGCTTTCAAACAGCCTTTAGACGGAGCGATTCAGTCGTTTGTTAAATGCCCCCTTACCCGTAAATTAATGTTACGCTCTTAACTCTTGTTTTCATTATGAATTTATTTAACATTCAATCAATACACATGCATTGAAGTGTAAAACAAGAACGACCGAGCCTGATCGAAAAAGAAAAAAAACATGAACATTTCGGTTGTGGTAGCTGCTTTCCATCCCCTGCGTTTGTTAATTGTGCTGTGTTGCAATATATATATATATATAAAATATATATATCGCAACAGCCCTAGGAGGGCAGACGGTGACAGGTATTCCTTTATTACACATCGTTTGGCAGCAATTACCATCTGCTACCTGCTGACGCACGCACTCACTCACTCTCTCTAGAAGGAATTTCCACTAAAGCCTGGTTGTAATACCTTCAGTCCTCCAGAGAAGAACCTTGACTCTGCAGGGGTGCTGACCCATGCTAATTACCTTATTCACTGTGTAAGCCACCAGAAAACTGAATGAGTGGTAAAGACTGTGTGGGATGAATGAGCATGCAGCCAATTATGAGCCATTACTCACCAAGAAAATCTAGACCGGCGTGGCTTATTCTGATGAAGCCAGGAGGGGCTGAGACATTATGTAATGTTTATTTTATTACTGTACATGAACAAGTCCAGTACTTTACCGATATGGTGAAATTAATTGCATGATTTCTGCAATATCTGTTAAACCATGACTCCACTTGTTTTTTAGCATCCTGTTGCACAAACATGAGGGAAAGGTACATTTGTGCACCAGCAGACACACCCATACTCATTTCAAGAATTGTCATTTTTCTGTGGAAATATGCACAGTCAGTTCCAATTCCAGTAAGATATTTGAGTTACAATCGAGTTCTGGGATGATTCCGGATAGTGGACACACACACATACACAGTCTATTGTTTGAGGGTTAATCCCCATGTTCTGTAATGTGTCCAGGATTTTTGGAATGGATGATTCATTAAACATGAAATGAAGGCAAAGAAACACCACACACATGCACAAACACACTTTTCCCTCTTTCCTTCCATTTCTATTTACTTCCTTTGTTTATCTTCCTCTCCTCCCTGTGTGGCTCTCTCTGCCTCTCCCTCCTTCATCACTCTCAGACAACTGGGGCAAAAGTCACCGGCCTTCGGCGGTGTTGGTGACAGTGCCATTCAGCATCCCGTCTGTCACAATGCTGGCACAACAAAGTGTGGAAACTGCCAACTAATGGCTGTTTATCCACCGTAGAAGCTTGCCAGCCCACTGTCTATCCAGGCTAAAAACTTGCCATCCAATGATGGTTGAACCTTGTACCTGCCAAATCACAGGATGCAATTCTTTTCCATAACTAAGATTAAAATATGTTTCAGAGAGATTTCTAGGTAACGTGTTGCCGTGCAGAATCCCCTCATGTTGGTGTTTCATTTTCTCTTCCAAAAACATTTTGAGCGTGTGTTGCTGAAAACAGTACTGCAGAGAAAGTTCTGTGTTTCTGTTGAGTGTTTCTGCAACAATAATGCAGAATTTGTGTCAATATTGTGCCTCTTAAGTTAAGTGTCAGTGGCTGCACAACCTCGTGTCATGTCAGTCATACTGAAAACAAGGAACTCACGAAAATACCTTGCTGCTGTTTCCTTAAACCGTATCTATTGTCTATTTTTAAAGTTTAACATGCCGTATACTTGCTCTTAAAAGTGTACTCCAATGATTTAGTATTGCACCTCGTGACCATCGTCACAATCAGAGCAGCAGAGGCTGAGATATTCTGACCTTTAGTCCTCAGTAGCAGTCTCACCTCAAAAACTCTGGAGCCTACACTTCCCATAATGCAACCTGATAGCATCTTTTGATTAGACTTTTTCTGTCTTCTGGTAAATGCCAGACGTCATACCCTCAGTTTTCTGTTACAAATATGATATCAACTGCAATAACACAGAGGACATGATTTAACTGAGTGGTGCTCCGAGTAAACCGAACATCATGTCTGAAATAAAAATCAAAGCCTGTTTGTAAAGAAGCAGAAGCACCACATTGACTGCACATGCTTCTGACTTCTCAGTGCATGATCAAGTGTTTATTCTCTTAACTGGGGTTTAATCTTCATTTGCGGTCCAGTAGAATATGTGAATGCGGACGCAACGCATACATTTTTATTTTGGTCAAGGAGGGTTTCTCTGCAAGTAAGAGCCACTTTTGGAATGGATGAAAACTGGAATCGATAAGCAGAATCAGAATCGATAAAATTCAAGCGTGTATTCACATGCAGTCTTCTCTGCTTGACAGTATTTGAGTCCTCATCTCCTCATGTGGTCCCCTGCTAACTCCACCCGCTCTCTCTCACTCTCTCTCTCACTCTCTCACTCTCTCTCTCTCTCTCTCCCTTTCCCTGTGGCATGTCTTTGCAGTTGTCAACTCCAATTCTAGCTTCAATTCATTACACCTCCCCTTTCCCCAGCGTACACACACACACACTCACACACACATGCATGCACACAGAGAGTCCCACTGCCATGGTGCCAGAGATATGGTAGTCTGGACTCAGGTAGAATTGGATTCTTAAGGGAATATTTGAGACTTTTTATCTTCATTTGTTCCCTCCCTTTCACTTCACCCTCATTCCACCCTTTTGCCATCAGTCCTATCTTTATTATAAGCTCTTCCCTACTTCTTCCCCTACCTTTGCTCTCTCTCTCACACACACACACACACACACGCGCACACACACACACACGCGCACACACACACACACACACACACACACACACACACACACACACACACACACACACACAC
>JAOVVB010262022.1:0-19016 GCA_028570985.1 Heterobranchus longifilis | reverse complement strand
GATGTCACAACTATACTATATATAGGTAGAAAGTGCCGCTACAGTGCCGTTACAGTCATTCCCCGGCTGCAATGACGGTGCAGAGATGCCGAGAGCGCAGATGTGGAAGACCCAGAAACACTGAACAATCAGAGCATATTGGGCTTTTTCAGGAGGGGGGCTTAAAGAGACAGGCGCATTTGAGACAGAGGGTGAATACAGGTATATTCAGACAGGCAGTATGAGAAAAATAAAGTGTTTTTGAACATAATGTATGTAAACATGTTCTAGTAGAAACCCAACATACATGTATGAACCTAAAAATGAGCATCATATGGGACCTTTTAAAAAAAGGTGCAACATTATCTGTTGAAGCAACCACCCAACACCATTATTTTGAAACCGAACACTCCACTAGGTGGTAGTGAAGAGTCAGATGGAGTGAAAGAAAGAGAGAGAGATGGAGAGACTTACAGATACAGAGAGAAAAAGGGAAGAGGTAGCATACCTTTTTACCAGGCGGCACCAGGTTCTGGTTGGTTTTGAGGATGTGAGTGAGGGCTTTTTTGATGTTCTTCTCTTTCATGCTCGACAGCACTGCAGGAGGCAGGAACAACGCCAGACCCCACTCCTTCCTGCAGATGCACAATTCATAAAGATTAGAGAGAAGGTCACTCAATCACTATGAAAAACAGTCAAGTCATCACTCTTGACCGGTGATTGATTTACTTCACCCAGAGGTGGTACATTGATTAACTGACAGGGTACAATCACAATCATTAACTAACCAGCAGGGATGGATCTTCTGACATTGCAGTAGAACAATACTCATGACATCATTATTGTTTTATTGTACGAGAGCATTCTGGACTTAGCAACAGCAAACATTACTCTATGTGGTGCAGTGCGAAATCCAGTCTACTTACTCGATATACTTGAGGGAAACTTTCTGGGACTGCTTGGTGTTGATGGTTAGAATATACATTTGCAGAGCAGCCAGGTGAAGCGCCGTGTCGTATTTCAGCTCTGACCCAAATCTCTCCAATACCACATCATTACAGCTCTGGAGGAGCCGGAGAGGGAGAGGACAGGAGGTGGTTACACTTGAGTTACTCTTCTTATCATGAAATGCAAGACAACAACAACAACACACCTACAGCACCCATGTGTTTGCTAAGGCCATTACTGCAGACTAAAGCCTCGACTAGGTCCGAGTTCTGACGTGTTTTCAGATTAGCATTCTTTAAAAAACGTTCACCATAAACCACGCTGTATGCGTTATCTGTATCTGGTGGTATTTACCTGAACATAGAGGTACTCAAATGCTACTGCGTCTCTCCTAAGCAGGTCCACGGGATCCTTTGGGACGAAAGTGATGCGAAAAAAGCACTTCATCTTGTGTGACCCTGGCCTCTGTGTCACCTAGAGCACAGGTCAGAAGATAAGGAGGGTCCCATTAGTCAAGCGTTTGCATCTGCAACATTATCGAATAATAAGAGCTTCGACATTTTTCAAGATTTATTTTTTCAGATGAACAGTGACAGTGCATTACATGCAACATTTGATATTAACTAAAATCAATATAGGATTAATATACCATATTGACAGGGATTTGAGGAATAGTTTGACATTTTGGGAAATAAGCTTCTTTGCTTTCTTGCGTAGATGAGAAGATCGATACCACTCAGATCTGTCCGTTATGTACCCGGAGCCAGGAGAGGCTTAGCTTAGCTTAGACTGGAAACAGGGGGAAACAGCTAGCCTAACTCTGTCCAAAGGTTAAAAAATACAAATTAATGAATTACACTAATTAATTTTGTTTAATCCGTACAAAAACCAAAGTGTAAAAACAAGAAGTAGTGGTTTTCTTAAGGGACTGTTTCAGAGATGTATTCATCTTCTCGAGCTCTTGACAAAAATAAGCATATGTATGTATTTCATGTCTTTTTTGCCTTGCATTTTACTTACTATTTTTGCCTTTTATTGTGAAGCACTTTGTGAAGTCTGCTCTTGAAAGGTGCTATATAAACATTATTATTATTTCCCAAAATCAAACTATTCATTGAACATTTTTCAAGCAGTCAAATTGATTAAGAGCCTGCCATTTTACTCATGTAGTACTAGTACTACTACTACTAGTAGTAGTAGTAGTAGTAGTAGTAGTCATTTATTTTGGTCCTTTATTAATGATTTTCCCAAAACAAGTGCACATACAAATAAATAAATAACAATAAGGCATTCAATTAAAATGAGAGAAAACATGCATGAATACAGCATGAATACAACAATAGGCTGTACACTGAAGACAAGGGTGGCATCCTCCCTCTGTTTTGTCACCAAGTCTATTATTTAAGTGCCTCTCTCCTGTTTAGAAGCACCTGAGAGTGCTGTCTCACCTGAGTTAGCATCTCCTGCTCATGCAGCAGCATGAGTTTGCTGGCAGACCCCTCGGCTCTCTGCTCCAGCATCAGAGAGAAGTGCTCGATGCTCTTAATGGATAGCTTTTCTTGCAGGGTCAAGATGACATCCTTTCACACGGACAAAGTCACAGTTAATACAATATGAGAACTGTGCAGATGCAGCAGCCTGCTCATGCTCAGCTCAGTGCCAAAACCATAAATCATGTTCACGGCTGAACACACACAAAAACATGAACTGAACACACAATCAGAATTACAACTGAAATAGAAAAAAAATAATGGAGGAAATGTGAATTGCTGACCAAGTTCTCCCTGCTGCACTTAATGTGGTTCATGCTTTTTCTTTGAATCATAATTTCAGTTCAGATAAGGTTCTGAAGGTCACAGTGAAGAGAGGAGTTTGCATTTTATAATGTGAATAACATTCAACATTGAAACTGAACATCACTTTAGATTACGCAACTGCGTTTCATAGTGAAGCAAGGTTCTTCCCGGGACCTACCTTAATGGATGTGCTGCTGTCAAATTTAAATGATTTAGTCTGCCCGTTCTCCAGGTACACCTTCAGAACATTTGGCATAAAAAGCAGGGAGTTGTCCTTCACAGTTTCCTGAGGACGGAATAAGAATCAGTTTATCAACAAATCTCACTTTTTGTAATTGAAAGAGGATGTTTATATACTGTAGTTAAATGAAAAATAGAGGAAAATGCTCTAATTAGAAGAGTATTGCACATTCAAAAACTCAATAAGAAAGTAACTCTAAGGGTTAAATGTAAATTAAAGGAATAGTTCCACATTTTGGGAAATACACATTTGCTTTCTTGCTGGAATGAGATAATTAATACTCTCATATCTGCATGGTAATTATGAAGCTACAACCTGGAGACGGTTAGCTTAGCATAAAATCCGCTAGCCAGGCTCTATATGTAACAAAATCTGCCCACCAGCACCTCTGAAGCTCACTAATTGACTCATCACATCTCACAGTGACAACAAGACTGCGCACAGCCAAGAAATAGTCTGGCACATGGCTCTTGTACAGATTAGTCATATAGCATGCAGTGTTGGGCAGTAACTATTACTAGTATTGCATTACAGTAATAATATTACTTTCACCAGTGACAAGTAATGTGACTAATTACTAATAAGATTTCTGTAATAATATTACAGTTAACCCCCCAACCCCCAAAAAAGAACTCATTACAACCTTACTTTTGTTGTCACCCCCCTATTGATTTGAAATCCAACAATCCAATCACATCATCTATAGATTCATTCAGTTTGAGCCAGGTGTGCTTTTCATCTAGCCTGTAACTTTTATGGATTCATAAGCTGCAGAAAAAAAATGATGCCATAGCTGCAACATTCATAGGCGCACATGCAAAGTCTGATTATTATTGGAGGAAAAAAGGACAGAATTACCAGTTTTGTGGTAACGGAAAAGTAATATATATAAGCAGTGTAACGAATGACTGTTGGCAGGGAGTGATAAGTAATAATATTACTTCTGAAACAAAAAGTAATGAGTAATAAATTATATTTTGAGTTACAATCCCAACACTGATAAAAAGTTAGTTAGTGAGCTTTAAAAGGTGCTGGTAGGCAGATTTTAGTTTTACCAGACAAGCTGTATCCAAACTAAGCTCTTCTGACTGTAGCTTCATATTTAACAGATCTGAGTGGTATTGACTTTCACATCTAACTCTCAGCAAGAAAGCAAATTGGCATATTTCTCAAAAAGTCAAATTATTTCTTAAAACATTTATGTTGTTAGATTTCATTCCCATGACATTTTTCATTGAGCTGAAGTAATACCAAGTGCCACACTGATGCATCTTCTTTAATAATCCCTCTCTGGTTTTATGTATGATGCTGTCCTTTTAGCTCAGAGGATATGACTGCCTGATAGTCTCCTTACTTTGTGGTTGCTCTCTAAAAAAAAAAAGAAAATCCCCTCTCTGTGTGTCACATCCGACAAATCAGGGACGCTTTCTGTGAGAGTGTCAGTCATACCCACATGCTCTCTATTTCATCCCAGTGATAAAAAGAAACACGAGGAGAAGGTGCTGTTCATGCGTGTCTTCATTTTACCATCAGTGATTTCTGATATTTTCACTCTGCTCACTCTCCGCTGTCGTCTCCTGCTCAGGACCGTGATGTGTACAGAATGAATCAGTGTCCAGTGTGACTTACGGGGACTTGTCCATTGATGATGACCTCTTCAGCGAAGCGGACTTTAACCGGATTAGTCTTTAACTTGGCCTTTTTGGCTGCGCTGATGAATGCCGATTTGGGCGACTTTTGGAGGGAAAGAAGAAGAAAAAAAAAACAGATTTTAAGGACAATCTGTTTAGAGATGAGTCATGTATTTTTTCAGCTCCACACAATTCAAGGACATATTTCCTTCTTGGAACATGACAACCTCCCATTTCTCCACTCAGAGCTGATGCAATTAGGGAGGCTGTGTGTAACAGCATAAGAGGGAGGACACCCTCGCTGCCGGTGTGTCATTGAGGCTGCGAAGAAACGCAATTACAGGCTGGAATATAAGAGCTGCTTGGTCCTCTGAGTATTATGGAATACTACACCCGTGTTTTTCTGCAAATCAAATCCCTTAACAAGTTTAGCAACTTGTTAAGTGGCTGTTTTTAATGACACTCATCATAAGGAGCCTCTGAAACACTACGATGCTGAATAAACAGATTAATCCCCAGATTTTTACATGATGCCAAACAGGTGGTTAAAGGAGAATCAAGAATGCCACAATTCATTTAAATTGTATGAACCTTCATTAACTAATCAAACAACCACAGCTGTTCTGTAAATACCATATACATTCTGTGACTGTGTACATAGTGAACAGTATTTTATAATGCTGTTTGTATAACTGGGGATGAAAATGATCTTCTAGCTATATCTCTGTATAATGCATCAGATTTCAAGTATTTAAATTTAGAAACAGAAATCTTTTTGGTGCACTGACAATGACAGAGTGGAATGGTTGTTTATTTTTAATGTTTATATGTTGGCTACCTTTGTTTCTAAAGCTTTGAAAAAAAACATCAGGATGGTTTATTTGTTTAGTATTATATGTAATTTATGTTGCTACTCTGGTTTCTGGTCTCTTTTTGTAAATGGTGTTTTGTAAGCCTGTTTGGGCTGGGCATGTTATTCATGAATTACACTATAATAAAAAAAATACAAAATACAAAAAATCAATCCAATTCAACTGTGTTTATTGTATGTAGTCCCTGTCAAATATACTTGTAAATAAATCAATAAATCAATAAATAAATAAACTTGGATGTATTTAGACATTACATTTTCAAAACTAAGGAAATGTTACAAGGTATAAAACACCATAATTACTGTCACGTGTACAAAGAAGCACCACTCAAGAAACAGCATATATGTTGTTTTCTGAGAGCACATACTTATTGTACGATTTGATCTATTTTTGGAGAGAATTCAAGCATAATTCACGTTTCCACTGACTTATTTTGTGAACTGTAAACAAAGGCCAAATATATGCTCCCGGCACTGTGTGTTCACAACCATCTGGTGCTCCCCGACTCTCGTAAATGTTGATGTGACGGGTTCATGTGAGGTCTTGATGCTACAACATGAGAAGACTTGGAAAGACTTCAGCAATTGGACTCCCTTTGAGTTAGCAGGGCTCTAACACTCAGCTGGCATTACTGATACAGTGCCAGCACAAACATATGGCATGATTAATGACTTGCTTTCATTGAGTCACCCAAATAATCAGCTCCAAAAACACAAACAGCCTATTAGAATGTACTCGGATTTCATTCACAGAGGATGGACAAACTTACTGGGTACGGCTGAACAACGCTCAACAATATGGACTCCTTGCAGCTCCTGCAAGACACAAAACAATGTTAACTAAAGAATAAGTTTTGATAAGAGATATAAACATGGAAATCTGGAAATATCTCAGTTTTCTTCTAGTTATTGTTATTTTTAGGACATCATGGTGGACGGCTGGAGGAACATTGTGTCCCAGTGATGCCCCTGGCAGCCCGGTCTTGCCTCCTCCAGAGTCTAGAGTTTTACTGCAGAGACCGAGCCCGTTCAAGGCCACAGGAGCCGTGAAGGAGTGTGGCCTCATGGGCACTTTCCCTCCCTGTGCTAATGTACTGTTTACAGACTGCCGCACAGGTCATACGAGGACCAAACGCTCACAGCCAGCCACTCAGCTGTGTCAGTGATATTAATTTAATGAGACGCATGAAAACACAACAACACCAGCATACGGCTAAATCATGGTGAAAGGAGCAGGTGGCTATAATAAGGTACCATAACTGTCCAGCGGAAATATTTGGTTTTTATAGCATTTCGAAATTAAAAGAAAAAAATAAATTCTTACTTATTCTCGATAGAGTTCAGGTATTTTTCTGGCCATCTACAATATGTCCATAAACAGTAAACTGTGAGAAGTAGTTTGATTATTTATATACTTTACAAAAGTGAACTACAGTGCCAATCAAGTATTCACTTCCCTTGGAAGTTTTCATGTTTTATGTTTTACAGCATTGAATCAGAGGCGATTTAATGTGGCTTTTTGACATTGAAATATTCTTGTGGTCCTTTGTTGTCACGGTGTACTTTACAATACTGATTCAGCAATTCCAGATACAGATGTATTTTGACTGCACATGTTAATTATGTGACTTGATATGACTTGGCTGCACCATTGATGATTTAGGTGTGTCCTATTTAAAGTCCCAGTGAAACAGATGTTCCATTTGATTGGACCGCTAAAAAAGTGGGCGGGGTTTAGAGTTACAGAGGACACACACCTCCCTCACCAACAAGTTGATTGACGGGCGGTGTCGTGATATTATTGGTTAAAGGAGAGAATTCCCGGACACTGTCCTATTACTTGCAATAAACTTTATTAACGGTCACACAACGTTTCGGTCCTGAGACCTTCATCAGGTGACTACGGACATTTTCTCCTACGTACCTGTCCAAAGGTTTGCATCAGCCTTCACAGTCATGACATTATTGGTTGAAATCGGTTGGTACCATCTTAAATAAGCATATTTTGTTTTACAGGAAGAAACCATGATTGGATTTTGATCGATTTTGTTATAAAAAATACAAAGAAATTGCATATATTGTTAAATAAGTGAACAATATGACTAGGGATGTGATCTAAAAGGGTTTAAACGGCTTTTTTTCTGTTGATCAGACTAAAAAAAACATTAAATCTACTTTGATTCAAAGCTGTAAGACAATAAAACATGAAAACCTCCAAGAAGGGTGAATATTGTTTTTATAAGCACCGTATACAACAGCAGGTTCAACAGCAGGCAAATGACATCTCACCTGAGTGTGTTGTCATACCTGACAAGGTCAATAACCCGCTCCCTGGGTGCTGAGCTGACCGGCTCATCATTAATCATGATGATCTCGTCTCCTGGGATCAGCTTGCCTTCTGACGGACCCCCTGCCAGCACACACCGAACAACAGTTAAAAACAAGCTGCACAGTCATGCCACTTTTCTTGATTTTCTTAGTTTCCCGTCTCGTGGCTCGGGGCTCTAATGAATGCTTACTCATTGAGCGCTGTTAAAATCAATGATTCATCCACGTGAACGACAGAGTGGCTTCCCCTCTTTTCCTTTCTGGCTACTTTTTTTTTTTAGGATGATTATAATCTGCTTTGGGGAATCTGTTGATAATGGCCATGGATCGGATGAGTCACTGTTGTGTTAGAGCTGTTAGGCACTTTACCTGGTGTGACTGAGCGGACCACCACAGGTTTCTCACTGCCTGCCACAAATCCAAAGCCAAGCACTGGGTCTCGTCTCATCTCCACCTTCCGGGGAGCTGGTGGCACAAACTTGTCCCCGTCCAGACGAACCTCCTCCAGGGAGCTGCTCTGGGAGACGTGGCTGTGAGAAGAATAAAAAAAAAGATATATATATTTCATCACTACCAGTTGTTTTTGTTACACTGCAGCTCTGCTTTTATATGCAGTGTTGTGAAGCCACAGAAAATGTTGCCCCTTTCTTACATTTATAAGAATGTAAAAATGGTCTTGCTAATGTATTGAAAATGTATTCGGTCATTGCACCACGCAAGCGATAGATTTGATTTTGAATATTGGTGCAAGAAAACATGTTGGGGGACATATAAGAACAATTGGAGTAGAATTTTGAGTATTCATTCATAACTCTAAACATTAGGGTTGAGCAGAGTACTCGGATGAAACGAATATCCGGCACGGATAATGTACGAGTATCATCCAAGTAAAATGTGTCAATATCTATCCGTGATGAAGGAAAACCCTCATTGTGTAGCTGTGTTCTGTAAATAGTTCTCATTCTCTTGTGATCAGAAACATTGATCTGATGCTCAATTCTGAGACTGTTCTGTTAATAGTTTTCTAATAATTGAATAAATATAGCAACTTCTGATCAATCTATCAATTTCAGGGTTAGAATATCAACTTCTGGTTAGGTCCCACCCACTTCCAGCTCAAGCCCCGCCCACTTATGTTTTAAACTCCGCCCATTCTGAGTATAGACAGATCATTTAGTTGGTTAAACAGATAATGGTGTACTCGCTCATCTCTACTGAATGTGCAATAATTTTGACTGCAGATGAAACAATTAGTTGATGTATTCAGCAACTATTTTGATAATTGACAAATTTAAGTCAAATTTTTCAGCAAAACATTCTCTGGTTATCTTCTTCACTGTGAGGATTTTCTGCTTGTGTCTATTTTTTATTATTGTTAGAAATTTGTTACATCACCCTTGGCTCTGGGATCTTGTCATGGGTATTTTTGAAAATTCTCTGACATTTTATAGACCAAATGATTAATTGATTAACCGAGTAAATAATGAGCAAATTAATTAATAAAACTAGTTGCAGCTCTAATTTCCAAATATTAATGCTGAACTAATCAACTTCAAAGAAACAATGACAACTGCAACTCAAGCTGTTAAAATAAATAAATAAAGGGGACAGTAATACATGTAACTGCTAACTGTAAAGCTTGTGTCTAAATCCCCAAAATGTTAAAGACAAGATGCAAGATATTGTCTTGAAATAAAGAACTAGTGCAATGCTGCAAAAATAGAACAGGTGGGCGATGATAATCAAGCTCCAATGTTTGTATTCTCACATTGCAGAAATCCACTGTGTGTTTTACCAAGGAGCAGGTTTCTGTAGTACTCACACTGTGAAGAACAGAAGAGGTGTTTGCCATGCCACACTAATAAAGATGCAGGACAGGTATGATGTGGAGTGTCATGCTGTTAAAACCTCATTTTGAGTTTGACATTTGCTTTCTGGATGACTAAGAATCCTGCCATCCACTGTTACAAACCAATACTGTATGGTTTGTTCCTTATTTCACCATTTTACCATGATCAATGCATTTCTCTTCTTCCTTGCAACACAGTTTTTTTTTTCTCTTCTTGAGCTCGATGCACAAACTGTAAAAACTCTGATCACAGAATATATGAAAGCTACATACAGTGTGTCTCCACTTTCTCTGGCTGCAGAAGCAGCAGCAGCAGCTCCGTATGGTGCCAACAACGTTGGTTAATTAAAGCCGTGGGCAGACAGTGTGTAATTCACAGTTATTCTTGACACATGTACTATTCACCACTAAATACTAACAATTAATCTTTCATGGCACAAAGACACAGAGCGATCTGTCAATCGCAATCCCGATACTATCCGACAAAAACAAAATGTTCAACAAGATGTTCAAAGCGAAGTGATTGTCAACTGAGTTTTTGGAGGATTCAATAGTTCTGTCGCACATATGAACCAGAAACAATCATGTGATCTGTCATTTGGATGTCAAATGCAGCTGCTAAACAGATAACGACAGATGAAAAGAATGCTCACGCCAACCTTTATTTTTTTGTGGTAATAATATCAGTCCTGAACTAGAAGTGAACCCGATCTCTGTGATGCTCTCACATTCATCTTTAAAGAGAACGAAGACTTGAAATAAAAGCATATACATGTATAAATCAGAAGCTCAGCCCTAACCCTATTCCAGAAGAAAAGAGTATAAGATAAATATTACAACCAGCCTGTAAACATTGACTTTACTAGCCAATTCTAGTAAAGTGGGGCCTTTATGCTGAGGCTTAAAATGCACCTACATTTTATTCTACAATGTCAAACAGTAAAGATGCTCTGAATTAACCAAGTGGTCTCTTATTTTGTTTCCAGATAAAACCTAATTCGCATTCTATCCAAGCTGAACAAGAGCCTGATGTTTGATGGAAAAGGAGCTACAATAATCTATAAAAGGTAAAACAACAACATGATTTCAGCTGAAGATACACATATTTTGAGGGCTGGTTCTCTTTAATTTGAAGTGCTGTTACTGTAACACAATAACAAATGTTAAGTAACAAAGTAACAAAAACATCTTCATGGAAAAGCACGTGTTTTAACCGTAAGAAATGTGTCTTTGTGGTATAAAAGAATCCAACAGATATGATACAAAATCTGACCCACTGGCACACTGATGCTGGTAATTTTGTTTTTATGTTAATTAAACAAATGCCTCAAAAGTAATGTGCTACTGATTCAATTTGGATGGTAATACAAGCTAATATAATAAGTACTGTGTGAGTATTATGCAGAGGCCATAAATAATACATGTATTTGCAATTACGATATTATCCTCTTTGTTTCAATTAGAAGTGACATTGCCCCAAGTTTGGTAACACCTCTGCATTAAGGTGTAATTAAAAGAGAAAACAGCATCTTCACACACACACACACACGCACACACACCCCCACACACACACACACACACACACACTTTG
The DNA here is from genome assembly GCA_028570985.1 of Heterobranchus longifilis. NCBI lineage: Eukaryota > Metazoa > Chordata > Actinopteri > Siluriformes > Clariidae > Heterobranchus > Heterobranchus longifilis. The sequence continues at coordinate 7,782 of JAOVVB010262022.1, read as the reverse complement.
ATTTAAATACATGCACCCGTTGTGGCTCGCTCAAAATAGGGGTGAAAAAATATGACAGAGTGTCATCCTGAAAGTATTGACAAAACAGAGTAGAAAATATAAAGTATAAAAGGTAAAGGAAGGCATAGAATAGAGTAACAAATATCAAAGCCGTTTAAAACCAATTTTGCACATCCATTTAAAAATTAATTGATTAATTGGTCAATCAAACACAGCAGAAGCCTCTAGTTTCACGGCAGCGTGGTGCACTATGGGCAGGCAGAACAGTATGTGCAAACCCTGCGGTAACAAGACTAAAAAGGTGGAGCTAATTGAAAATAATGAGCTGAGTGTCTCTGAGGTCATTGAAGGAGAAAACACTCATCCCGTCATCTTAGAAATAAGAAAACGTGTTTGTGTCAAATAAGTTTGAACAAATTTCCATGTGCAAAATTAACGATCAGCCCTGAAATGTGTTATTATATTTTTGTATTATTGAACAGGACTGCATAAAATGTGGGAGTGGGGAAACTCTATTAACATGCACAGACTCGATAAATAAATAAATGAATAAATAAAAACTAAGCACAAGTTTACTAACTTTAGTATTTCAGGCCCTGTATAATAGTCCCATGTTACTGTCTTTGACTTTACTATATATTTGTCTCACATCATGTCAGTATAATATATTTATATAAGATTTTTAAGATGCATAACTGTTATGTATTGTTGTGTTATGTTGTGTAGTGTATGGCGTGCCCTGTGTTGTCTTATACAGTATGCCAAAGACAGATTTCCATTTTATGCAAATCTAATGGACAATACAGTTATCTATATATAGCTATGACTCCAAAGGCTTTCGTGATAGTATAGTGTAGTAGGCAAATATTCACGGCACACCCACATCAGTAATTCCACACCCAGCCCGGCAATGTGGCGGTATACACGACCAACACACGCGTGGCGTTGGTTGTTACTGCCAGTTGAAGCGATCAAATGGATTATTAATTGATGCATTTAGTAACAGTTTTTACAAATAGCTTTCATCACTTAAATGCAACAGGCATTTGAAATCAAAATGTTTTCTAAATTTTAAATATCTGATTATAATTAAACATTCAAGTCCATGATTATTTCAAGCCTGCTTACAAAGAGACAGAAAGAGTTTATCTGTTCTCTGCACCCCCCCCCCACACACACACACACACACACACACACGCACACGCACACTTTGTTTTAACATAATATTGATTCTAATCCCTCAAAATGTCACATTTTGTCCTCATCCTTGTCACCCCGATATTAAAACAAGGAATTAGTTTCAGTATTTTGACAGTCATTATACGACTGCTCACAACAACAATCACCGCACAGTGAACTCTATCACTTTACATTTCTGAAGGTCCTTCTGCACATTTAGTTTGGATTTATGTGTCAGTTTTATCTCTCAAATGACAACAGATTGTACACAAATCAAAACCATATGGACCTGTGCATTCAGGGAAGAGTACGGTCTCCTCCCCTGCACGGCCACCTGCTAAACATGGCTGGATTCCCATTGTGCAGCAACCATGCATCTAATGGTCCCTAATCATACTCATTAGCTGCGAGCTCCACAACACTCTATACCGCAATCAGAAGCCACACTGTGAGCTGTACAGTTAACAAGATGAACAAAAATGAGCAGCGAGAAATGCTGGCCTGACTGTCGCTGTACGAAGACTATTTTTACTTTCGGACAAAGTGAAGTAAGCTCATTACCAAAAGCAATATCCTGTTACTCTTGTTCTGAAACACTGCTTTGACACGGCTCACAACTTGTTGGTGCTGAGGTGGTTATATTTGTCCTGCCTGGAACACAACCTTGTTTTTTTAATTATACAATCACAGCCAGTTTGTATTGGCAGATTTTTTTGCTGTGTCACTCCTCCTTTTAGGCGACTGGCTGCTGTGAATTTACTAAACCTCCCAAATGAAATTGCTTTGTCTACTAAATGTGGCTTAATGAAGTCAATTGGATAGAACCACTGTTCATTTTACTTTGACATCTTTGTATATAGAGCTGGGTTATATTACATTACATTAATTTAGCTGACCCTTTTATTCAAAGCGACTTACAATAAGTGGATTCAACCATGATGATACTACCCAAAAATTTTAAGAATCATGCGAGTACATACAATTAATTAATAAAAACTGCTTCATGTGTTACATTTTAAAAGCAAGAGATTGATTTGTTTTTTCTTCGATATGACAATATATATTTTCTAAACGATATAAAAATATCTATATTTTTCTATATCGTTTCTATTGCGATGCCGAAAAAAACAGTGTTACGGCATATTATTTACGTCACTTGGCGACGCTTTACGTTCTGATCCTTGCACATGTGAAGCTGGTGCGACCCATAGAGGCGCTGTTTTGCTAACATGGAGTATACAAAAATAGGCTTTACCGTGTGGTTATTTCATATAGATTATTTATTTATTTATTGAATTACAAGAAAACATGCTATATCGTGATATATATCGTTATCGAGATATGAAATGGCCGATATCATATATCGCCTGTTTGTGCACTGTGAAAAGAAATGACCATCCTGCCACCTCATGCTCAGTCATGATTAACTCTCTTAAACTCTCTGTCATTTTTTCCACTGATATGTATCTACTCTGTGGAACAATATAGTCACAGCAGTCTCTGAACTACATTACGTCTATGTTAAATACCGTGTGTCACACAGTGTAAATATTACATAGCTCCTGCTTTATTAATGTGCTCCTGTCATGCATACTAGACATGTGTTCCACTGAGAAACACAACAATTCAGCATCAGCACCCTGGAGCCTCAACAAACTCAGACGACCACGGACGGTCGCAGAAACGGACATTTGATTATTCATGAGTCTTCCTCAAATTTAGAAAGCTAAAAAGCCGGAGCCAAAACAGCCTCCGTGATCTGCCTCATCCAGACACACTCTCTGCATCCAGCACTTTCACTGCTCCTTACTTCTTATATAACTCCTCTGACATCACGCTTCTCATGCCATAACCCATGTGTGACAACTGCTCACCCGTATACTATGCAAATGCACAGATTTTCTTCCACATTAGAGAGATGCATCTAAGACACAAAAACTACTGTGCACATTGTTGCATTATAATGTTAATAGATAAGAAGTTACAATCTTGTGAACAAATGAAAGGAGCAAAAATTCAGCAAAAACAGTCAGACTCTAGTATGCACAGAGGCTCATATGAATCCAGCAATATTTTTTTTTTTACATGTAGCATGTTACATTATCTCAGGAAAAACAGAGGAAATCAGCCGAATCAACAGAACGGATGAAACAAGCAAACACTCACTTGTTACATTAGAACACACAAACATATAAAGAACCAGTGCAGAGTTTCTTTTTACCTGCCTGTACTGATATCCAGAAGTGCCAATTACGACGGATCAATTACGCTGACGACACTATAACCCAGCATCCTCTGGGGAACGTGCAGACTCTCAGATCAAAACAAGTCCCCATGCACAGGTGAATTTCTCCCTCAGCGGCAGCGTACACACACGCATACTCTCGAAAGCCCTCTTCTGCATTTGGGAGACTGCATGAGGAGTGTTGTGGGTGTGTGTGAGAGTGTGAGAGAGAGTGAGAGTAGGCAGGGGCAGAGTGTGCGCAGCAGTGGAGGGAACAGAGAATCAGTATTCTGAACGCACAGATGGAGACAGTGTGGAGGCAGTGACGTGGCTGGAATAATCACAGGTTGGCAAAGCGTCTGAAACATCTGGGACAGAGAGAGCTCCCCCTCTGTTTCTTTAAACACAGGGCACTTACTTGATGTAGCAGTCACGCCCCTCTCTATTGGTGCCCATGTCCCATCCATTGGGGGGTCCCTGTGAACCACTCCAGGTCCCTGAAGGGGGCGGCCAGCCTGAGGATTTGGTCCTGTGGCTGCAGAGGAAGAACGGGATGAGAAATGAAGCATAGATCACAGAGCTGGGCAGTAATTCAACATGACAATTTATCATCTTTCAATTGAATCGCATACATCGAGATACCGTGATACACAATTACGTCATCTAAATTTATAATAACAAGCACGTACTAACTCAAATGTTCTACACTGAATAGTAGTTCAATCAAAGTATTGTCTTAATCTGATTACTCTGTATTTGTGTGCATGCATGTTAACAGTGTCACAAATGCTTGTAAAATATTCAAGTGGCTCGTAGATTCACTTCACTCACCAGCCAACAAAAACAACAGTTATCTATTGAGTGGCTGTAAAATGTGAACATTCACTACCCATTTGGCCAGCGGACAAAAAAGTAAATTTTGCACCCTGCATGTAAACACAGTCAGTGTATAGCTGGAAAATGTATTAGGTTATATGTATATAATTTCACTTGAAACTGTTATGGTAATTTTGCACTAAAGTTATTAATTAAAGCTAAAGTTCTTAATTAAATGAGAAAATACACAGTACTCTTCATTTGTCAAATATTTAATTCACACAGGAGTGTACAAAAAACAGGCTTTGCCATGTGGTTATTTCATATAAACTATTTATTTATTAAATTACCAGAAAACATGCTATATCGTGACATATATCGTTATCGAGATATGTAATTAACTATATCAGGGTAGAAGATTTTGGCCCCAGCCCTAATAGATCCTGTTAGATCAACTGTGTGGTTTCATTTCTTGCATAACATCTGTAATATTAAGCTCTGAGGTTGTATGATCAATCAGTTAATCTAGCACCACAAAAGAATTCAAAAATAATATTTGTCAGAGATATTTAAATCATAATAGAAATAAATGAGTCACGGGCTGATACGAAGCAATTCCACCCAAGTGATAAGCGAATGTCTGATTCCAGCGTGATAAACAATGTTCCATAGCCACAGTTCACTCAGTGAATACAAATCAAATTAATTACGTAAGCTAGACACACAGGCGGAGTTGTCATGCCTCACTCTCGTGCTTTGAGAGGCATGAAATTGGTTTTATTTCTAGATGTCAGCACATTCTTTATAAAATAAGCCCTGGGGAATTTTCTTATAAAGTGGTTATTTGATTTGCTCAATGCCAAGACGATGTGATAAAAGTTTATCCGAGAGAATAGAACCACCTCTAACCACCGTTCACAAAACAATTAATTGTAGTCTATTGTATGAAAGAGTGCGCCTGTCTAAATCAAGATTAAATAAGATCCTACCAACAAAACACAATTCTTCATAGCCATTTCCCCACGCTACAAGTTGGCAGAGAGCAGGTATTCAGAAGAACTGTAATTGGCTAAAATGTTTTCATGTGTCTTTTTGTCAGCACCCCCCCCCCCCTCCATGTCTTCCCTTTATCTCTGTCTTTGTGTGTGCACACTGGTGATGCTATGAAAGCGGTGGCAGTAAGTTATGTCACTTCAAAGGCTTGTCTGCCGTGTAACAGGGCTCTTCGCATCCATTATTCAAAGCTCCTCTTTCTTTCCCTGTAAATGTTTCCCCAGTTACTGTACCAATGATAATAAATTGTGTGCAGGGTGGTGCTTGTATCTGCATGAGAGTGTGTGTGTGTGTGTGAGTGAATGTGTGAGTGAGTGTGGGTGTGTCTGTATGGGCGCACGTGCCCATTTCATGAGGTATGAATAAAATATCACCAACTCATCACCACAATGTATACGCTTAGAGAAAGGTTACAAAATATTCTAAAGCTATATTCGGTGCAAGAGTTAGGCACTTGGCTACAAAATAACGCAACGTAAGCTGAAGTGCATTCTGGGGTCACTTCAACTAATCAACAAAACACATCTAAGTGCTACTGGATGCATTAAATCATAACTAATTCATAAAAGAACGTAGAGTACTGTAGCTGAAAATGGTGGTTTTCTTTTGTGCACTACAGTTGAAGTTAGGGTCTGCACACAGGAAGCAATCTTTCTTTCTTTGCCAATACAGTGGAGTGTGTTTGGGGGATATTAGCGTTTCCACATGGATATGGATTTATTTGACCTACAATACATTAGCTGGGAGCAGGCCTCGATGGTGTATATTTAGAACACATTTCCTGCAGCTCAAATCATGTGTGTGGACACAACTGTCTGACGCTTTTGGAGCTACGTTCATCTCATTCATGAGTCCTATAGTAGCCTACATTTCAGCCTCACAAAGCTAACATGTTAACATGAGCAGTGTTTGATGACTTACACATTTTAGTCGAGAGATGGATAAAAGGTCAAAGCATAGTATGCATTGTAGCATATGAATATGAGTCTATAATGATAGTATTTCTGCAGGATTACACCTTTGGCAGTGACATTTCTCCAAAGGTCTACAACAAAATAAAGCATATTGTACTTACAGTTTCAGACGCTGTGCCTTCAAAATATGTTTCTGAGCTCAAAATTTCCACAAAATCCATTTCCTGTCCCCGAGCCACAATGTGTCTGTATTAGCAGCACAGATACTGTGATCTTTGATTTCTTTTGTCTGCAGGGAGGTGCATTATGCCATTGAGTCGCAGCACTCCGGCTTACAGGGAGGCTGAAAAAGGTTCACCCACTGGTGGACAGTGAAACTGATCTTCCTCAGCTAGCATTAATAAATGATGCCTGCACAGTCACATCGGACTAAGTAATCGAGCGCCAAGTGGGCAAGCCATGCTGCACAATTCATGAACAGTTACCCAAGAGTCAGAGGGAGGACAAGAGAACAAGAAGTTGGAAGCAAATGTAATTTCTCTCAGGACAAATTGCACAAAGAGACTTATTTATATATCCGCTTGAATTTTGCTCACTTTACTATTCAATAGCAACTAAAGCTTTAACAGTCATTAACAACAAAAGGAAAAGGAGTGACTCATAGTTCATAAAAATCAATAAAGTACATTGCAACTACACATAAGCCTTTGTTGCCACAGCAACTAACATCAAGGTTGTATCAACTAAATTGGAACACTTTTATTCAAAGGCTTAATGTTGTGCCTCTATCTTGATATCTTAAGATGAACAGTGGCAGTGAGTCTGTCATCCAACTTTTATCAGCCACTATAATTTGGAAGATATGAGTTTAATTGTACTGTCTGCGAGATGGGGGAAAGATCACTTTTCAGGCCTTCATAAAAATTGCATGAACAATGTGATCCTCCCTGCTTTATCACAGTAGTTCACTTTCGCTCCCATCTCTCTGAATACAAGCTAGTTGCGTTAGAAGCATTCTGGTGCGTTATCCTGTTAATGTTGGGAGTAACTATGCATTATAGACAAGCCGCAGCTAAGATGAGCACATTCCAACACAGACACTCAAGGTACTTTGAATAATTTACATTGACAATCTCCATGAGGGTTGGCTATATGAGACCACACTCTGGGTGCCACAGGCCTGCCATTACACATACTGAGAATTAAACAAGTGTAATTTTTCATGAGGTGTTGTTATTTCCTCTGAGAAGAGTTTGCGTCAGTGACTCCCATTTGCATATGGTAGCAATATTTTTTACTGACATTTACGTCAGAGGACCAAACTCTGCATGTCCTTATTGGTTCTCACGGCTTTCCCATCATGCACTGGGTGAGAGCCGGGGGAATATCCCGGACAGGTTTAGAGAGCCATACTAATTTTCATGTTGCTTTAAATATGCCATCATCAATCACATTATTCTCTTCCAGTGCAGCCAGCTCGGTGTGTGTGATTGACTATACTATATTCTACTACATTAGCTCCTGTATTCAATATAGATCCAGTCTCATGGGAGCTAAAGTATGAACAAGCTATTTTCTGTGGTTCTATGTTATGTT
>JAOVVB010262007.1:0-19017 GCA_028570985.1 Heterobranchus longifilis | reverse complement strand
ATTAATCACATTTTATTTTCAATTACAATTTTGGCTTCCCAAATCTTATGAAAACAAGATAATCGAGATTAAACGATTATTTTGCCGCATTCTGTTTGACAATGATGCTCTGGTTTTGTCTTGTGTTATAAATCCAGCGCACCCCCTCTCCTTTACAGCAGTTACTGACTGGAATATATTGAATATAGTTTACCAAAAAGTTGAATATATGTTTAGGGGTTTTCAGTAGGTTGTGGCAGTGTGTTACAGCACATCTGATCCAAGTTATTTTGGTCTAATTTCATTGTATTAATTATTTTGAATATTTATGTTTTCAGTAGGATGTGGAAGTGCACTAATGTTACAACATAGTTGATTTCATTTACTTAGATTTTTATTTATTATTTTATATTATTTATTTAAATGTATATATCTTTATTTATATATTATTAATTGTATTTATTTATCGCTCTTTTTTTCATCTTTAAAAAGAAAAAAAAGAAGTTCAATAAGTGCATGATGTTTGAGCAACCGTGTTAAGTAATCGTGACCTCAATATTGACCAAAATAATCCTGATTATGATTTTCGCCATAATCAAGCAGCTGATGATTGATTTTGACTTTTAATGCAGTGAATTCAAGCAAACACTCTTTGAAATGTCCCGAAAGTTGCGTGTGTGTGTGGAATAGGGAGGCACTTACATGTATGATCTGATCCCTTCTGTTAGCCTCGGCTGCCTCCGATCTCTCCATTGAATGCTGAGGAGGAGACAGGATCTCTTTTACAAACATGTTTTTAAAACGTCACCATGGGCTGATGAAAGAGAACTCTCACTTTGAATCACTAGATGGCAGTCATGTAGATCTGAGCGGCAGTGAGTACGTTACAGAAATATGAAAAGGCTGCACCAAGAAGTCAAAGGAAATGATTTTAAATGTTAAACAACTGGAAGAAAATGCAGAATATTGAGGCTTTAAAGTGTTTTAGCATTTGAATCCTCGACACGAAGGACTTATTAATGTTAAGATTCAATCAACTTTGATCTTTGTCATCTTTTAACAAAAGAAAATGATTTACTACACCAAATGTCAGTGCATTCCCATCATGCTACAGGAACACATTAAGGTCTTTTAAAATATGTAAAGTAGTGTGGAGAACAACAGCTTTTAATGATGGTGTGCGTCAGTAAACTGAGTGCTGCAGGATTACCTGTCGCTTCCACTGTTCTATCTTTGCAGCCTCTTTATCTGGAACAAAATGAGAAAACAGCAAGTTCAGACTTCCTCCCACATGTTATCAAGATTTCACAATATCAACTTGCGCAATAAACATATCGCGAAAGACACTCGAAGATTTTTTGAGTTAGTTGAAAGAAAGTATCAGTAGAATAGTGCTCTTTAAAATTTAACTATCATTATTTTTTTATTTAAATGGTGCCTTTTGTGTTCAACTTGTTCAATAAAATGTCAGAAATAACTTCCTTTGAGTTTTTTTTTTATTCAATAAGCAGTTTGTTGTATTTTAGCAGAATACTGAAAGCAGCAGAAAGGCAGAACTGATATACTGATAAACTGTTTATTTATCATTATCGCAATGTTCCACAACGTTATCACATATTTTCCTCATATCGTGCAGCCCGACTGTCAATTATTGTTCAAAGAGAAAATCTGAATTGGCAGGTCAGACTATTAAAAAACTGGAAATCAGCAAGAAAATTTAAATTGGTGCATCTCTAGTTTTTGATTTTAATCACCTGCTCTGTTAGTTTTGGAGAGGAGAAGATCTCTGGGGAGAATTGGGGAGAAACTGACTGCAATGACAGCTTTGCTCCGTCTTTTGTTTTGATTGAGAGACCCCTAGCGGCAGAATACTACATATTGTGCGTTTAAATGCAAGGTTAATTTGTAAATGTTTTGTTGATTCCTAACACATTGCCTCACAGTGTTGTCACCTCACTGCAGCTGCTCAGTAGCAGCCGGCGTCTGGCTGCACTGGATGATCTAATCAGGCGTGTGAAGTCTGAAGCAAGTAGCACCCAGACCAGGAGGCATGACCCCAGAACCAAAACAGACCGCTGATGGACACGTGTATGTGGGTTCTTAGCGGAAAGGTTGCAGTGCTTAGATTTCTCTCTGTTTACACGGTGCCTCAACACTTTCGCTGCTCCGACTCTGATATTCTTCAGGGACGGTCTCTTTTTCCTCTCACTCGTCCTCCATACCACCATCACCGCCACCGTCTTCACTCCTTCGATTTATTGCTTTGTCTCCTTTTGAGACAAATCAAGCAGGCATCCCCCCTCCAGGCAGGTGCAGAGGTCAAACAGTGCAGAGCCTCATGTGTTTTTATGAGGGAGGCGGAGAGACGCCGGGCGCGCCGACGCTGCAGATGTGATAACGTCTGGCGAGATGCCTCCGGCTATATGACATTGTAGAGCAATACTCGTGAGATGAGAAAATTCACACGATGAGATAAGATGCACTTTATTGATCCCCGAGGGGAAACTGGGTCATTTCAGCAGCAAATGATGAAGGGAGGGGCCCCAGAGTCGAGAAGTAATGAAGAACTTAAAAGCTAATTTGACACATTTCTACATTCCACACATTCCCCCTGCTACACTGGCTGTGTTCCCATACTAACATTATTATTCCTACTAAGTTTTAGGACTGGGCCATTAATCAAATTCTATTTGCGATTTTGGCTTTAAACAATTCTGAAAACAAGAACACAGAGATAAAACGATTATTTTGCCGCATTCTGTTTCACAGTGATGCTCTTGTTTCGTCTTGTGTTGTGATAGTTGAGGCTCATTTATACTCAACGTTAGATACATTCGTTTTGTCCGTATTTCTGCACGTTCTCTGAAAGCTTACGAATACAGACTTAACGGAGCAAGTACCACCAGAAATCGTCAGGGCAGTGTAGAGACACGACCATAAAACACGAGGAAGAAAAAAAACGGTGGAACAGAATGATATAGAAATGTTTTTTATATATCGATGTATTTAATGGGCTCACAGAGCGCTTTTCTCTCTTTCTTCCGAGGTACATTATTACGACTTCCTCCACCATTCTGTTTGTTGTTGGCAGGAACTTTTTGACTCTTCTGCCCTCTGGTGGATGTATTGATTAATATTTATTGCCAAAGTGAAGGACTCATGGAAGTATGTGGGCAGTGACGGTGACGTCGTTTGAAATGAACGGATCTATTTTTGTACATGAAGGGAGCAGAAATGAGCCTTTACTGACTGAATATGTTGAATATAGTTTACCAAAATGTTGAATATATGTTTAGGAGTTTTCAGTAGGTTGTTGAAGTGCACTAACGTTACAGCATTTAACTATTTTAACTATTTTTTTAAACTATTATTTATTTATTTATATTTCAGTTTAATTACATTTAAAGTTCAAGAAAATCCACTGTTAAACTGTTTTTAAACATTCAGTAAATGCATGATGATTCCAAAGTCATCATATTAAGTAATCGGGATCTCGATATTCACCAAAATAATCGTGATTATGATTTATCATGATTATGCCATAAACGAGCTATTACGTATGACATAAAATTGAGTATGTAGTACGTTCCAACTGCACAGTTTGTGGATTTTGTGTACGTGAGAAATGACCAGATGTAGAGTATATTATCAAGACTTTCTGAGTATGAAACGTGAGCTTACTGGACATACTCAACCACCCCACAATGCATTGCGGCTCTTCAGACTGTCCAATGGTTTAAATAATTAACCGTTGGCTAAAATAATTACGAATGATGGTGAGTGACGTCAGAACAGTTAAGAGGAAAATATTTAATAATGTTCATTTGCCTTTCCAATACTGGAAAATATTAAATGAGTGGCAGAGGTAATGTTTATTTAAATTAGTGATAAGTGATAATTAGTGACAAATTTCATTCACCGGTAGCTGAACGATTTGGAAAAAATATCTAATTGCGATTATTTTTGACTGATATTGCAATTGTGATTTTGGAGGGAATGACCATTTTTGGATCCTTATTCTCATTTTCATAGATTATATATTAAAGAGATGGTGTGATTTTTTATTTTTTTTGTGAGGATCTGCACCAAACCAAGAGTTTTTCTTAAGTCTGTAGAATAGCATTTGTAGGCCGGGACGTCAGTATGTGATTTCCAACAGAGCCATTGTGTGTCGAGCTTGTTCTGAGTTAGCTGCTTACTGTCGTCATTAAACAGGCAGAAACCTGCTTTCTCTGTCTCACTGTGCTCTGGAGTTTTCAGTAGTCACTGTGTGTGAGGGAGAACGACGTCAGTACTTTTTCAGCACCTTAAAGGACTAAACGGTGTTCGCTAAAGATGGCTAACGAGAAGTGCCAGATCCCATTTAAGCTGCTCTAATAAATGTTTTTATATTACTAATGATCAAACAACGATGTGAAATGTGAGAAATGACTTGTAGTAACAAACCCTCAGAGAATGATCACATGACTTCACAGCCCCCCTCAGCTCTACAGAGCATTTTAGTGTCTTTTGATTTGGATTTGTGGCTCACAACTTTACTGTTGGATTCAGTCTCGCTGCTCTCTGCAGTGTTTTCAGCAGCAACAGGCAGCTGTATTCAGCAAACAGCTGGACACTACCTGCTCAACAGCCACGGTTTTTCCTGCACAGAGAATTTTTTTTGGCGACCCCCCAAAGAGGTTTTAGCTACCCCCCAAAGGAAAATCACCAGCACCAAAATGATAAGAATTGAGAATATAAAAGGCATTTAAAATCCTCTCAAACTGTGTTTAATAGCCTTTTATCAAACAACAGTTGAACAAGCAGAACATTAACTCAAATACAATGACTTGCAATGAATGCTATTTTTTACACGTAACCAGCACTAGAGCCAGCTGAGCTGCATTGTTTTGACAAAGATAGTGCTAATGGGATCTCAGTTTTACCACCCAGAGTCAGGCTGTTCAGCTCTTTGGGCTGTTTACCCACGTAATAGACATTTTTGTTTATCAAATGGTCAGAAATAAAAAGAAAAAGCATAGATTTCTGTCACACACAAACTCATTGCCTTTACTGTACGCAAACCGATCATGCTTACTGTTGTGCGCAGTCACCTCCAAAAGGCCAATTCTGAGCCAGGAAAAACCCTGACATCAAACGGCAAACAGAAAGGTAGATGGTATTTAACAGCTAAAGAGCCACATATTTCCCTCAGGAGTTGGTGGAGAGCTGAATAATGGACTTAGATTCATCGATGTGATGACAATGATGCTCCAATCCGTTCTCACTCCCAAGTCGCCAAATACTGACGCTTAGTCACTCTGCGTCAGATATGGATGCACAAGGCACGCTTTAGTGTCTGTATAAGACGCACCAGGCTAACTCCGTCAGAGCAACTGACGTAGTATCAACGGCGAGAAAGTCTGCTTTGGGTGGGTGGGTGTTGTGGTGGATGGATCAAACAAAAACAGGACTTTCACCCAAGGGACCGCTGTTCGCCCTAACCGAGTAGTTTTGGTGCCCAAAGTTTATTTTGAAAAGAGACTGTATGCATATAATGAGCAGAAACTGACACACTGACACTGACTCATCCAAAACTGCTGTAGAAGGGTACCTGGAGCGTCATAGTTTGAAGCGTAGGGCCACTGACCAAGTGTCGGTATTTGACGAGTTGGAAGTGATACTGTGTTTGTTGCTCAGTATCTGCTCCAAGTTCTTTTTTAAAAACTGCTTGCTAAGTGTGTGAATGGGAGGATCCTAGAAAAGCTTATAAACTCTTTCTGAAGAGCCAAAATGAAGCTCAGTGTGGGTGGCTCCAGCCGTCACCATCTTGGCGGTGCCTGACTCCGCCTTACTCCCGACCAATCCAAAAATGGGCAAAGAGAACTTTTATTTTAACATCTGTTTGAATGAGAGTGACAGAAGGTCCTGTAACTAGGTGCCATTTTGGAGAAAATGTTATTTAATAGTCAACGTTTTACTATGAACTGTACAATTTCAAGTTTCCATGACAGAAAAGCTACAAAATGTTTTGAGTATGCTGTCAATTATAGTAAAAATAATCTGAATCGGCAAATCAGACTATTAAAAAAAATCGGAAATCAGAATCAGCCAAGAAAATTGAAATCTGTGCATCTCTATTCGCCACCTGTTACTCAAATTATACCTGTTACCCTTAATTATGCAGAACTTTATTTCATTTAATTTATTCATTTATTTAATAGCATCAGTATAGAATACATGATGTAAACACACCAGAGTTAGTAAAAAAAAAACTAATTTTCATCTGTAGTCCCTAGGCAGGTAAAAACATTATCAATGATAAAAACATTAATATCATTGAAACGGGTCAGTTGTCAGGAAGCTATAGAGACCAAAAATCTGTTATTGTACCAGGCTGTAAACAGGTTTATTTCTGCTGCAAAGTTAGGCATTTTAACATGTGGGTCTATGGGGATTGACTTGCTTTTGGAGCAAAGTGGCATTTGAGGAACTGCAGTTTTTGGAACTTCTGCGTTGGCTTCATTTTTCAGCCCAAGACCCGTCCTTACCTTTATGGATGTCCATGTGCTCTCACCTCTCATCTTTTATGTTTCTGCGTCTAATCAAGGTGTGCCCCTCCTCCTGTGATCATAAAGTCCTGCTGCTGCACAAACGCTTCAGACTGCTGCCTGAAATGTCACATCCTTAGAGAAATATACGAGTATGGAGGCTCAAATTCACACAGGGCTCCATGTCCTGCTTGTTGTATTCCTTTCCTCCTCATTGTGTCCTGCATTCATGCCTTGTTGTCTCTCTTTGTGTATTCCTCCTGGTGGTGGTGGTGGTGGAGGTGATGGAGGTGGTGGTGGAGGTGATGGAGGTGGTGGTGGAGGTGGTGGAGGTGGTGGTGCAGCAGAGGGGGAAATGCTACATCCTGAATGGGACACGCGCTCATGTTGGCAAACTGCAAAAACGGTGGCCTTTGTCCCCTGTAATTCCCTTATCTTGTGGGCAAGGTGTTGGTGATGTGCCTCTCAGCGCGGCTGGCAGCAGCAGCAGTGATCTCTGCTTATCTGAGCTGCGAGTTCAATAACTCTCTCTCTCTCCGCTCTGTCCACTATTGTCTTAATCCTCATGACCAAAGTATTTTAGGAAGAGCAAGACCCAAACTATGATTCACCAACTCTTTTATGTATAGTATCTCACCACCTACAGGTATGTATATTTATATACCCCGCTGTACACTTCCTGTAGAGCTGGACCAGATAACAAACAACACAACACAACAGCATTCAGCATTTAATGGTGTTTGTAAGCATTTCAGCCAGTGACTCTCTGGCCTTTTTGCACCTCTGTAAGTTAATATTTTTATGGAAAATAGTGTTTTTATTATCTTCAATAGCTTCCATGTCACATGATCCATGAACTCTAAATCCATACCAAATAGTATTACTACTCTGGACAAATTGGACACACCTCTTTCTATTGGATGTTAGTGCTTCTTTGCTTCATGAAAATTCTGCATTTTTTCCCCCAATAGCTTCCATGTCATGTGACTCCAAATTCATACTAAATATTATTACGACACTGGACAAATGAGACATGCTTATTTGAGTTTAGTGCTTCTTCTATTTTATATTCATATTCCATATGCATATAAATGCAGACCAGACTTTTTACACATAAACAAATATATTAATTTAACTTCATTGTTAACATCAAAACAAACATACAAATTATAAATAATAAAGCAAAACAATGTTGTGAATAAATTATACATTTAAAATAACAAAGACTACGGTACGGTCCACATTAATTTCTTGACGGCTTGGATTGTATTTCTGGAGGATGGTGGAAAAAGTTATTATAGAAACTGACTGGGGGATCTGGGCAGACCTCCGCGGCTCGTCTATGCGGGGAATTCCGTGCATTGTGACCACGGAGGGAAGCCAAGCCTGGATTTAAATCAGCTAAATTCTCTTCAAGATAGATTTAAGAAAATGTGGATCTTTTCAAACCAAAACGTCGTCTATGCTGGGTGTTTTTTGCCTTGTTTAAAAAAATACATTTTGTGAAAGAAAACAAATGAGAAAATGGGTTGAGGGAGCAAAAATAGGAGATAGAAACAGAAATGAAGTCATCCTACCTGATGGGGAAGTGAAGTCACTTTCCCCACATGGGAGATGTGAGGTGTAGTAGATGCATGCCTGTGTGTGTGTGTGTGTGTGTGTGAGTGGTGTGTGCGTAGGTGCACCTTGTGGGGAAAACGTGAGGAAACGGTGAAGTCATCCAGCTTCTCCAGTGAAGCATGAACACTGCTTGCCTGCAGATGCAGTGCACCAACTGAGCCCCCCCCCCCCCCTTCTACTACTCTGCAACACATCTCCGTCTGATCACAATGGCCATTGCAGACAAATGAGCATTGTTTGCAAATAATTGCCCTGTATTGAATATCTGACATAACTGAGCTTAGTCAGTGTTTTTTATCTGTATCTTATATGTTGTTTTTTTTCTAAATGCTTAATTTTGAATTTTTACTCTCATGAATGCCTAACCAAACATTAGGCATGGACTGTTACATTATCCATCTGTGTAGTAGAGTGTTGTGTTTGGATGGACCCTCATCTTGCTAAATGTTGATTGGCTTGTCAGGTTTCACCTGTTCTGTTTGGCGGAGCCAGTAATGTGATGAGGACAGAGCCAATGCACTGAAAGTGGCTCATTTCACTTTATGTTGTTCTTCATGGAAACTGCACAGAGAGATGGAAAAAATGAGGCAAAACAGGACTTTGGTTGCACGTATATTACAGCAAATGGACTGTACTTATAGCTTTTCCAGTCTTAGCGACCACTCAAAGCACCAATACACTGGTGACAGAGGCTATACCATGCAAGGCTAAACCAGTGGTTTCCAAACTTTTTCTGCAAGGCCCCCCTTTTGTAGATAAAAAATATTTTCACAAAGTACCAAAATAACACTCTTCGACTTGCTTGCAAACTTCTAAAGAATTCATCTGAAGCATTGCCTGTAATTAATTCAGAACTGCAACTTCAGTGTGCAGATTTTATGTCATATTCTCTTGTTTTTGTTTTGGTAGTTGGGATGTTTTGTGTAGGTCTATCATCTGCTTTACATTTCCCTGGCAGTTCTGTCACAGAATTGTCCATGCTTTGCTAGCAGTGCAGCAGAACCATGCATACTTTATTATTTATTATTATAAATCAGAATATTTTTTATCCGTAAGCACTTCCTGTGTTTTGTCAGTGCGCCACCTTTTGACGTGAATCCTACGCACAGTTTTATAAATTTGGCCCCAGAGCTGAATGTAGTGGGGGAGACTGGGGACTGTTGCAACATGGGACAGTTGCAAGTCTTATTCCTCCAATCAGAAACATGCTAGAGTGATGTCACTCATATAACATGTACATCTTATGTAGTGGGTATTTAAATTAGTCATTTACATTTAAAAGGGTTGTAAATCTAGTTCTTAACGTAATAAACAACACATTGTTTATTTCCAAAGCATTTATCAGTAATACAGTTAAGATGGAAAAAAATACCAATGTGTTGCATGTCAATTTTAGTGGTGCTCCTAAATTTTGTGCTGGTGCTCCTGAATTTTTCAGTAAGGAGCACCAGTGCTCCCAGTGGAAAAAAGTTAGTCTGGTGCCCTGCCTGCTGAATCAGATCTGCGCCATTGAAATAAGTCATGATGATCATATTGTTTGTACTGTCTGCATGAAGACACTATGGACTGCAATAAACATTTTTTCGTGACCTCAATTTTGATTCTCATTTTGACCAGAATCGTGCAGCCCGAGTACAAAATGTTTTGTGCAAAAAATGTTTTGTCCATAAAAATGTATTCTGCAGCTGCACGCAGGATACACAGTATGAAGACTGCGTGTCAAACCAAAGTTCACAAATGCGAGTTCCACCCGTACTTCAGCCGTACACTGTTAGCAGCAGGTGCTGAGGTTAGCACAACAAGCTGATTGGCGTGAGTGAAATTGGTGAGCGCAAATGAAACGCCAGAGCTGGAAGATCCGCCTGCGTGTTCCCGGTCAGCTACAACAGCAACAGAGAGAGTTGTGTAAAAGAGGAAGATGGTGTGTCAGTGTTGCTCCCCCGCTGTAGGATATGTGAATAGAAACAGTGGTTCCCAACCTTTTTCCTTCAGGGACCCCTTTTATATCACTGAGTAAACTGATGACCCCTGACTAAAGCCGGAGTTATTCTTGCTTTTAACTACACGAATGCATGACGCTGCCTCGCCTATCCTGCGTCCGTTTTGTCTATTCATTGTGTACGTACTCCAAAATTAATGCGACGTGATGTCTACGCAAATAGATTGTTAAACAGCATATATATCTCCAGCTTCAGTAACATATTTTATGGATATTTCATATATTTCAAATTTCAAATATCGAACGCAATAACTGCAGGAAGTTTGTGTAAAATGAGATATTTGGATGGATTTTGAGCAGATTATTTCCTCCAAAGTTGCCAGTGGGGAAAAATGTTACCTCGGTCCCCACAACAAGGATTTTGTCTGTCTTTGACACTTTGGCACTATACTGTCGGTACAAAATAAATTAAAAGAAACTGATCTTTATGTATTTGGGTTTTTTCCGCTGGTCCGAACTTTCACTGAACCGGGGCATGAATCGTGACTTGTCTACCATTGCACCCCTACTATTTCACTGTGTCGTGAATCTGTAGCTGTCCTTGTACACCTTTTTTGTTTCTCAGGGAATTACTGTAGTTACTGTAGAACTGTAGTTCTAATTGCTCTGGTCTGAATCAGTGGATGAGTTGGTAAACTGGTTGTGTTTTCCCTTTGTTTAGTTTCTTTTCATGCAGAAAAAAAAAATCAAGCAAAGCAAAATGCACCACTAAAAGCCAAGTGAGAACATCCAGTCTGCTCATTGGTTAGATGTGTCCTGAACAAGCTCCCATCTTCCCAAATATCAAGAGAGCAGCACACTTTGTAGCTAGCTGAACATTGTTCTGTGCAGTTAAGGTTGGCCAAGATGGGCTGTAACAGTTACATTAACATGCAGTTAGTGCTTTTCCTTTTCTCGTCACATCAGTGAGAAACACTGCCTTTGAACAGCCCTTTCCGAGCAGCACAGCACCAGCGTTAATCTAAAACAACACCTTACATAGGTGGCTGTTAATTAACCTGAGCTGGCTGTCTAAGTATGAATATTATATGGAGAATAGCAGTGGAACAGCCAGAGGCTTGAACCGCCTTCTCCTGCTGTCTAAGAAAGTCTGAATGGTCTTTTCGCTGGAGATAATACAATATGTCGCTGTGCTCCTCGGTTTCCTTGCTGCAGGCGTTTTCCATCACAGCTGCTTGCTCAGACGCTTCCCATTCTGCGTGTTTGAATGTTGGCTGGACAATTCTGACCCTGCAGCCTTTCCTTCCTGTCCTCCTCCCATCATCCTCTGGCTGGTCAGTCTGGACAGAGGAAATGAGGACTGTCTCATTATCGCCTCCGCTTCCTCCTGGATCTTTACCAAACTGGAGCCGCTTTGGTTTGTCTGGACGCAAGCTGGAAACAGTCAGCTGTCACCTGTCTGGCTGCATCTGGCTGTCTCTTTAACATCCTCCTGTCCCCCAAAATCTCAAAAACAGCTGATTTTCAGCTGATCGGCCGTGACCGGTGAGATCAGTCTCATAAATCAGATTTTTTTTGTTGGTAAAATGTAATTAACACACACGTGCAGAGTGAGGGTTTTACATCTCACAGACAACATGCAGCGTACACAGAGAGGCAGCTGCAGCACACAGAGATTCAGAGAGCACCAGTGTGCAATAGATGTTTTTTAAAACTAAAATGTGTTATACACATAGCAAACTCTTTTAAGGATTAACTCTGTGCAACACATTAGCGAGTGAAAGGTAGAGAGAAAAGAAAAGAGAGAGAGGAGCGGGTGGCCGTATGCTGCTCCAAGTCAATATAAGCTGTAACTGTTAACATTACTGCTAACTCTGGGACAATAAATCTAAATCTAACATAACTGTTTGATGTTAACGGCAACATAGGTACCGCTATTTACCGAGTCAGCAGCCGACGCATTTACAGTGAGTAAGTCGTCAAACCTCCACAACAGCTCAAATCATGATTTAATGTTAATCACTGACTCCTCTTCCTCACTATGAGACGTAACTTGTCTGAAATAAGATCTCTCCATCACATTATATCTGTGGCAACATATTGCTCCTCTCCACATAAAAGGTGCGTCTTTATCCTGCAGCTCCAGAAACTTTCACAGCAGCTAGCAGGGCCGGTCCTAACGTTTTGGGGACCTTGTGCAAAATCTTGTTTGGGATAGTGCATCATATTCTATATGCATGTAAATGAGACCAAATGCTACTTTTTTATGTTGATTGATCATCTAATCATTTGTATGATGTTTTATTTATGTTAAAGGCCACTTTTAATTTTAATTCATGATAAAATCTGAATCGGCAAAAATCGGAATCGGCAGGTCAGACTGTAAAAAAATCTGAATCGGCCAAGAAAATTGATATCAGTGCATCTCTAGTCCTAACAGCAAGCAAGCTTCTGACTATCGCATACATTAGACGCTTTCTGTCCACACTGAGTCCTGCATGTCTTTTACATCATGTAAACAAACCATGTTCCTATCAGCTGTGTGCTCCAGATTTTTGTTTGAGACTGGCCATCTTATTTTTGCACTTTTTAAACAGAAAACACATGTTTTGTGTTGCAGGGTTTTTCCAACATAGAGAATTACGAGGTGGCCACCTCCTTCAAATTTCGTCCCACCTATAACTCTCCAACAGTAATGAGATTTTAGTTTAATAATTGTGTAAAATTGTTGCATGAGCCAGTTGAAGACACGGTACATATGCACGTATGTGCAAATGATTAGGATGGTACCACCACCGCCTCATTTTGAGCCAGGAAAAACCCTGTACTGTGATATTTACTGGAAATGGCAAACAAATATAGCCAACAGCAAGTAGGTTGTTATTAGCGATGGACATTTAGCAGAAACATTCAGCTCCCTGGTGATCTCCCTTCAGTCAGCTGCCACCTTATTTATGTTTTTGTAGTGAAACGAGGACAGAGTCGGCCGTTCCTCGTCCATTGCGGTGCTTTCAACGCGAGCGACAGGAATAAATAGAAATATATGACGATGTCTTGCTATCGTGACATCATATTGTTTACAAAGAATAGAATAAAATATATTAAACAAAATAATTTTGTGTTTATTTTTAATGTAATTATTCTAGTAATGCATGCATTTTCTTGTAATATCTTTCTAGTAATATATCGTCCATGTTTTCTCCTTGTGTGAGGGAGCTACGTAACATCCGGTTGTAAATAAGGTCACGGAGGTGACCCTTGCCGGTATTCTCTGCTGGACTCACCTAATTTTACCGTCCTGCGCTCGACTCCATGTGAATGCAGCATTAGCCCTCTCTGTTTGTATCCTGATGTAAATGTGTCTTTTCCCAATTTCCTTGTTTGCTTGAATTATTGAGCTTTTAGTCTCGTATAGCCAGACCTCCAGTATCTCCACAGGAGGAAGGTCTGGCTTGTTTGCATTTCTTTAAACAAATCACAATCGTCTTGGGCGGCGCGAAGGGGGGGACTTCCCTCACGTACCTGAGGTGTTATCCCTGCACTGTTCATCCTGTAAGTCAGACTGTTGAGCTTTAGGAAAGTCCACTGAGCACTGCTGCTTTTTTTAGGCAGCAATGCCCTACTTCACATTCACATCGTATCACACATTCACACTGGGAGCTGCCCAGTACAGACCAGTTTGTGTGATTGCCTTAAACCAGTGACCTTCTGATTACTGCCACCCTCCGAGGGTCTGTCTGATTCACTCACCTCTCTTTAGCCCCTTTCCCACAGGCAGTTTATTGTATTTATTAAAATTATTATTGCTTGTTTTTATATATGTATCCTACAATATTTAAAACATCTTTGAGGACTTTGAAAAAAGCTATATAAGTATGATGTATTATTGTTGTTGTTGTTGTTATTATTACTGTAATCACATTACATTTGTCTGTAATATAACACGTTACTGTTCATAAATCAGTAATCACATTACAATTACTAATAGAGGACTAATAGGGATGGTATTCGGTTTTCAATTTTGGGATTTGAATATTCTTTTTTTTTCAATAATGTAGTCCAAATGAATGCCTTGAAATAAACCGAAAGACACACGTTGCAGCGCAGTGTTTCCATTTCAGCTCAGAGTGAGACTCGCTGTTATAGAGCATCTTTGTTTCACCAAGGGCAGGGCTACAGACACACACACACACAGTGTGGAGCAGAGAGAAAGGTGCAGTCAGCAGTCTGCTAACTTGTTGCTCTCACTATCAATATTAGCTGCTCTGTTTCAACAATGTTCAGCTGAAAAAACGTGCATGCGGGCTGAAATTCACTGTGGTGTTTTGTCAGGATTAAGCTATGAGTAGTTTTGCATTGCTAGATCTATCTCCATATGTCAGCGCTGGGGTAATATATGCATCGCTATCCTGTCCACCTCTGCCGAGAATGGAGAAATGTCTGGCTGAGTGGAGTTATAACCGAGCAGTCTGATGTGTGTAGAGGTCTGTATGGTTGTACTGTAGCAGCCTGGTGTCGTTTTCAGGCCACTAACTGAAGGTAAGCGCTGTGAACAGCCGTGTTAATGGCACTGCGTATCACCTCTTTAGTGGGAAAGGTTACAATCAGCATTAATTCTCGGGACAAATGACTCTGCAGTCGTCACAGGTATTTATCGGCTCCAGCTGTGATCAGCAGTGATGGAAACATGACACGCTAATTTTCGCCCCTTTCCGTCGCCCTTGTTGGTAAATTCTGGGATTCAGCGCTCGAACATCGTTCCAAATTAGTCTACACTGAGTTTGAAAGAGAGACTGAATAAGTAATGGATATAAAAAAGAAGTAACCAATGGAAGATTTTCACTGGCCTGCATGCTGCTTTCTACTCTTTACTAGCTTGTTTTCGGCAGAAAAACAACAGAAAGGCATACTCTTCTACTAGCAATGGGAAAGAACGCTATCCCCTATTTTTAACGGGTTATCCTGCATTTAAAAAATGCTAATTTTGGTGGAAAGGGGGTATCTGATTGTTTTCTGATTCTGTTTTCTATGTCTGATCTTACATCTGTTTGCCGTCTTTCTTGTTTTTCACCCTTTGCTCTCTCTCTCTCTCTCTCTCTCTCTCTCTCTCTCTCTCTCTCTCTCTCATTGTTTTTCTTTTTTTGTCTCCCTCTGCTTGGCTCTTCCTCATGGTCTCTATCACCTCCCTCTGTCAGTCTCTATAACAGTCTCATCTCTCTCCTACCCTTTTTGTCTCTCAAACCTTTCATTATAATTGCCTTTGGTTTTCTCTTGGCCCGTCTGACTTTCTCTGTCCCCCTCTCCTTCTGGGTCTTCTCTCAGCCTCAGTCTCTCTCCGTCTCGCTGCACGGCTGCCAGGCAGAGTCAGATACCTCCTTTTAAACCATGTTATCCCTCTGCACCCGTGCGCTGGCCATCTACCAGAACACTACAAAGGAAGATGCTTCCCGTCTCCTTGATCCTGGATCATAGCGCATCATTAAAGCATTAAAACCCAGGATGATGAGCTTTACAGTGATTATGACAGTGATCTGGTTAGTGCACTTCTATAAATGAAAAGGTGTCTTCAGAGTATGTGCTACATACTGGCTGAATGATTTGAGGGAAAATAAGTTTAATTTTTCTCACCAATATTGTGATTCAAATTGTGGTTATTCTCTATAAATTCCAGGCTGGTGATGTTAGTCTTTATAGTATTAAACAAGATACTTCTGGCAGCTAAATGAAAGGCCTCTCAGCTCAAGGACAGCAAACTTCCAGTGGAAAAGAAGGGACTGGAGGAAACGCATTGATTTACAGCCTTTAATTGTGAAAGATTAAACAAGATACATTTTTGCCAAGAAAATCCCTTTTAAAGAAAATCTGATAAAATGATGCAGTTGTTGAAATCATCCTCTGGCTATTTTTGTAGAACCAGTTCTACAAATGACCTGACTGTATAAAATATGGATAGAGGGCCCTATGTTACACCAGGTCGGTGCTAGTTTCCGACCGAAGCAGTTGTCATTTTCACACCCAGCACCCACGTTGTATATACTTGCGCTCCTCTGTGCGCCCGTGTGTCGGTCTTAAACTGAGGTGTGGTCGGGCGAAGTCTATGGCGCAGTATTTTCCTGCTATTTAAAGGATGTGATGCACAGATTACAGTTATATCTGCGGCCCCGCTGTTAATTAACATTCTGATTAATAGCGGATGGGTTGCAGGAGGGTGAAATAATACATCATTAATGAGGGAAATATGAATTTAATTCGCTAACGTGAACATAGCAGAGGGCAGAACGGAGGTGTCCGTGGCTGCTGCTCTTTATGCACGAGGAAAAGCCATCAGCAGGTAACTTCATTCATTATTTCAGAAGCTACGTGTTTAGTTCTCTTTCCTCTGTCAAATTTATAACTACAGTTTTTCATTTTGTTGCTTAAATGTCCCACGATCTCTGCTGCAGTGCAATAACTGCACGCATGGAGATGTTTACAATTACTGTAAGCAGCCTTTCTAAAGTAAATCGCTAAAGAAAACACTCTGTTCACGGTTTTAAACACGCCGTTAGCGTTGTAAATACGGACATTGTTCCGGTATGTTTAGGTTTAGGCAACAAAACAACTTGATACAGTTTGAAAAAAAAATGTGGTTTTGGTTCAGATCTGTATATTTGTTAAATAGTAAAAAAGTAACTCAACATTTAATTTTAGTTTCAAATGGGACACGAACACTGGTCTCCTGGGTGAAAGTCCTCTGTTTGTTTGACTCATCCACCACCCCCCCCCGCCCGCCATAAACAACCTTTTTTGCTCTCAATACTACATTACACAATTTCCTGCTTTGCACCCGCAATAACATCTACAAACACAAGAGGGTGCTGCCCACCAATAAAACGTCAATATGGGTTGTAATTACTGTTTGAACAAGTGTGGTCGTTTTTTTCTGTGGAGGACAGTCTTGTAAAAACAGCTGGTTGTGTATTTTGGAAAGTATTCAGGAAAAGGCTGTAACCCCAGTCAAGGATGATCTCTGTTGGTCTCGCTGGTCTGGTCTATTTTAGCTTGTAACTGGAACACCAGTAGCCTACATGACTTACACCCTCCCTTTGCAGCCATTAGTAAAGTTGCCCTTAAGCAAGGCACCAAACAAAAGCTAAACTGCAGCGGCATCAGTTGTGAATGTGAGTAAGTGTGTGAATACAAAGCAGACTGGTGAAAGAGAACATACGTGCTGAGTCGATTGTTGGCTGAATGAGCTCCGACCAAACAGACAGATCTGATCTGCTTTTAGCAGACTGCTCTTGATTAATTGAGGTGGTGGCTCATGTTGGTGAATAGTAAACAAAACCTCACTGCTGTTCTGCTTTAGCTGGCCTTGGCTGTTAACCAGAGCTGTGGGGTTATTCTGTGAATCTATGGCCTCGTGCACACGTACACGGCTATTTTTAAAAACAGCTTTTTCTGTGCGTTTTTTGGCCTCTTGTCCACAGGTGGGTCACTGAAAACAGATCTTTTGGAAAGCTCCGGCCAAGGTAAAGATTTTCAGAAATGCTGTTGCATTGTAGACAGTGAAAACTGAGGTTTTGGCTCGTGAGGTCAGAGTGAGTGCCGTTATCTCCTTTTGTGAGGCGACACAAACGAGGCCACATTTCGTGCAATGGCAGATGTGGCCAAAAATAGTGCTGCTTCTAACTTTGCTAACAGCACTTTTTACATGTTTACACATAAATGTACAGCTACTCTTCCACTACATTGAGGAACAGAAGTCGTCAGAATGCTGAATGATCGATTCATCGTTGCCGGAAGGTAGTCTTCTGACAACAGCTTTTTTTTCCAGGTTTCTGATTGGCCAACATGGGGCGTTACGTTAGGGTTATATCGATACATGTTGTTTTGGCATGCTCTTGACGGTGCTTAAATTGTGTTTTTGTGTTTTCATTTGGATGGAGATTTTTTTTTTTTTTTTTTTAAACGGTGCTTTTTTGGACAGGAGTTCTTTTGAGAACGGAGAAGGAGAGGAAAACCCTGTTTCCAAAAATACCCACGTACGTGTGGACTAGGCCTAAAGACGGTGACTCTGAGAAGTTTCATCTGTCATCAGAGGTTGTGAGCTGTGGTAACAAAGATGACACTCAAGCTTTTTCTCTGACTTTCTCTTCCTCACTCTTTTTCACTCTCCTTCACTTATTCTCTCCATGCCTCCAAGTTAGCATCCATCTCTTTTGTCACACTTTCATCATCTCCTATCCTCTGTTTCTGTCTCACTTTTCTCTCCCTCTGTTATTTATTCTCTGACGCTCCCTCAGGCCCAAAACCATGTTGTGTGCATGAAGACGAAAGCGTGTGCTGCATCCCCAACTGCAGCCAACAGCCACCTCGCGCCAACAAAGCTTATCTGCTTCTTTGGCCGTCCTTGGAGAATAAGTGAATAGACGTTTATATTTTGCCCGGGAGAATTTTTTTTCTCTCTCTCTTTCTTTCTCCTGTATGGAGGGCAGTTGAGCCGGAGATTGTCCTCTGTGATTTGCTGCCAGTGAAGAATGAAGATGTGCGAGGTCGGGCACGTTCAAGGACGACTCTGGACTCCAGATGCAGTGAGGGGACTGTAAACACAAAAAAAATAAAACAGCTCTTGTACCTACAATAGAATTAACCGGGATAATGATGACAGAAATCCTGTAAAAATAGTACAAAAAATTACAATGACTAAAGGAAATAAAAGTTCTAAGATATATAAAAATGTAAAGAAAAATCTAGGGAGCTTTTGAGAAACTGCAAATGTGAATTGGTTTGGATTGTAATTCTAATTACAAATGAACATGCATGTCGAAGCTGAATGAAGAGGTACATCATGCTACTCTACAGGCTTGAATGGCAGTTTCAGAAAGAGTGTGTGTGTGTGTGTGTGTGTGTGTGGGTGTGTGTGTGTGTGTGTGTGTGTGTGTGCGTGTGTGAGTGTGTGCGAGAGTG
>JAOVVB010261967.1:0-34373 GCA_028570985.1 Heterobranchus longifilis | reverse complement strand
ATGACACTGCATTATTATTTTACCAGTGTCAAAGCCCTAAAGTAAATGTTCTCACTTCAAATAATTAAACATTACAATTTTTTTTCTTGATGGTTTAAATTATATTTAATCAGAAAATATAAATGTGTTTTCTTCTTTATTGTCCTTTTTTTTTTTATTGTGGCACTGACACTACTGCAAACATGTTTTTAAGGAAGCAGGAACACTGCAATAAAAACAGGGTGCAGCGTCATTCACCACACAATACCATGGAAATGACAGTAGTCATGAAATATGTACCTACAATTGTGCTTTCTGCCCCCACACAAGTTACAGGCTATTATATGGTTCACGTCAGTGATTTGCACCTAAGCAGCTTCCTGTGCAGGGGAGTGAACCACAGTGATTGTCATGCTCTGTATAATCAGGATAATGCAAATAAAAACAGGAAACAATGGCACAGAGACAGGAAAAGAGTCTTTCGTGAGACACTAATGAGAGCGGCATAAAAGGTAAATCCTGGGGGAAAACTCAAAATCTCATCCATGCCAGAAGAGGGAGGGAGCCTAAAAGGTCTCCAAATTCATTGTCTTCATGCAGACCCGCCCCTTTACGCCCCAAATGATTTCCCGCCACTCAGAGAGAGGGCAGGAACAAAGCCCATGTCAAAGCTGCCTGTCTTTTTAGTTGGTTCAAGTGGTCTGAACAAATAGCTGACTGATGAACTGGCAATAGCAGCTCCACTTATCACCATGACTGTGCTACAGTCAGCACGGTTAGATTTAAATGAGTAAGACTAGAGGAGCCATGGTTTCCACATTCCCTTTGATGAGTCAGTTTAGCCTAATCTCAACTTCACACGAAGAGTTGCCACCAGCCAAAAGTGATAAATGCTTTATTATGCCTGCGTGGACAATAATGAATGACATTTGTTACTCAACTCAGCAAACAGATGGGAAAACTTCCCACTCCTATAAAACAGATGCTCATGTGCACCCTGCCTTGGGTCGATGCTGCTGTCCCATCAGCTGTTCAGCGGAAAACAAAGCCACCATTCTAGTGCGCTCTTCTTCTTGCTTCAGGGTCAACACAGTCACAAATATAGCAGAGGCACGTGTGACATGGAACCAAGCCAGGAAACACCCACTCATAGAGAGTCACATATAGAGGAGTTATAGTAAATCTATATATATAGTAAATATAAAACTATTTCCTAAAAGCATTAAAATATCATCCAACCTCAATTACAAAATACTAATGAGTAATAAAAACATACAACTAAGTATCACCATGTAACTTAAGTCCCTATTGAGTAACAGGCACATTTAAAGCAACTAAAAGAATACTACAGTGACTTGTATTCGTGATCATACATATATTTGATATAGATTTTGACCCACACTGCAGCATGTTAGTGCCTAAAAACCACATCTCCTTCCTTAAAAAGCTTAACGGACTCTTTTCTTAACTTTCTCTACTGCCAGGTCCGCACAGTATCCTCCATAGAGTATGGTGTCTTACCACGTGCTACCACGGAAGATTTCATTAAAAGCTGCCAGTCACACACACACACGTGCTTTCCTACAGGCAGCATGTCATGAGGCACATGATTTATCACCACGGTGTATTTAAACTACTTGGTCTCTACTTATTAGGCAGAAAGTGAATTTAGGGCTCTATACTTTGGTTAACATTAACCGCAAATATTCTGCGTGATAGGTTAGCTGACAAATATGTCATTATTCATGTTTTCTGGGGGCAGAAATGTAAGGTAAAATGTGGAATACATTTTAGTCATTTCAGCACCTCGTTTACCAGTGAAAGCAGCTTTACAACAGGACTTTCAGTATTGTGTTTTTCTCCGTTAAGCAGCTATGTCGCTAACTGTAGTTAATCCCCAGCCAGCCAGCTAGCTAAACGGTCTAGCTAACGTTAACCACACGGGCTGGACGAACCATGCTTAACTTTCGCGCTAAATTTAATTCCCAGCTGCTGTCAACAAAGGAGGCATGCTGCCTGGCGTCCAGCATCAAACACCGGTAGCCTTGTCTTCATTTCTGTCTCTCGGGAATGGTTAAATACACCAAAACGAGCCATGGGATCATAGCAATTAGCAAAAAACACAAAAAAGAAGTCAGAAACGAGCATCCGTTAACGTTAAAGTTATCTCATCAGCAAATTCGCCTTTAACCGTCCGTTTTTAATTCAACCAGCCGCCATCCTTCATAGAAAACCGTTATAACCGGCTGTCAGTAAGGTTTAGTTAGTTAACAGTGTCTTTAATTAAGCACACTGAGATAGATGTCCTACCTTATCATCACAGTCTGTGGAGGCTTGTTGTGTCTGATCCAGTCTGTCCTCACAGCGCAGAGGGACCACTCAAGACCCGCGGTACATTCAAGTGCTCCTCGGAAAAGTCGCCTTCCAACCGCAGAAGGCAACACAGAACAGTTACGCATCGTATGCCTTATAATAAAATAAAATAAAATAAAATGAATGGATAGTGTAGCAAAATTAAGCATCTTGTAATGACGATTAAAATATTGTAGAGAATGATCAATTGACGTTTCTAGACAATCGTTGACTTTCCTCATATTGCAAAAGGAAGATTATTTTTAAAATAAATAAATAAAAGTAGCCTAAATACAACAACAAGCAACATCATTTTAGTACTAGGTGAGAGATTGAATTCGCACATACATATGCAGTAACATTTGGGTGACTTTTAGGTGATTCGCCTGCCCTGAACTTTTAATTGTGTAATTTCTGATTGTCCCTGAAGGCATCAGCAGGGTGGTCACTGGAGGAGGCGGGGAAAACGTCATTCATGTGGGGTTAGAGTGAAATGTCATCAGCTACCCATGACTTTCTAGAAATGTAGCAGTCTACCAACTCTTTTGACTGTTTCTGAACTATATTTGGTATGGTCATTTCTTTACTGACACATCAACATAAAATACCCACTGATGACGCGGTAGGTAGGCTGCATCAAAGGTGCAACAAGCTGTGGCTTCCTGTCAGTTATTATCTGATTGATATATGTCATCTTGATAGTGTGATGATAACACATAGCCTAACATTTATTCACCTTATATATATTTTGCATATTTTAAATGTAAGCTGTTATAAGGCCCACACTTTAGCTTTATATAATTTTACTCGGGCCTACTGTTTTACAAACTGTTTAAATCTCTGTATATGCTAATTATTACTTCTCATAATACATAGGCCAGTGGTTCTCAAAATATTTCACATCAAGGACCCCTAAACTGACACAAATTAGACCACAGAGATTTTGTCCCAGGGTCCCCCTGCTTTTTGATGTTTTATTACAGGAAGTGTATGAAACCCATGAATAAAATAGTCATACATTGTGTTACTTATTGAAAATAAATAATTCCCCTTTTTGGTGGGGACCCCCTGTAACCCCCTCAAGGACCCCTGGAGGTCTCCACACCCCACTTTGAGAACCACTGACATACCTTATTTTATTATATATTTGATTCTAACTTGCTCTATTTTATGTCTTAGATTCTCTTTTTTTCTTACCTGCAAGATTTTGTTTTTATACATATTTAATGAGCATTGTTGAATGGATCCTGAGATCCAAGATTTTCCTTGAAAGATTTTGCAGATGAAAACTAGCCTTAACTTCAAAACTAATCACCACACAATGCAGTGATAAATGCAGTGATATTAAACCCTCTATGTTATATTATATGATATAAAACTACACATACCACAAAGCACGGATATCTCACGGACATCATATCGCCTAATCCTGTGCAGTGATTGACTAGAAAAACAGAAAAGAAGACTGCTGGAATGAATGTGCTGTTCTGAGTTGGATTTCACAGTATTATTAAAGCAGCAGTCCATTCTTCTGGAGCAAGATGGAGGTTCAAAAAGACCACAACTACAAACACTCTTTCAGTGTAGCAGCTGGAATCAAATTGTATATCTTTCTAGAAAATGATGAGCTGCTTTTGTTCTGTTTGTTCATATTTCACCAAAGTACGATGAGTGAATATATGATTGATACACTGACAACGACACAGAGGGAGCTGCTTTCAAACTGTACCATGACCCATAATGTGTGCATTATACACATTTAACCACACTGTTTTTCCAAAAAAGCAAAGACAGCACATGTATCCACTCTGAAGGTCAATGCAGTGTTTAACAGTCTGAGGCATTTAGTGCAGGACAAAACAACACAAGTAGGCTAAAGGATGAGGAAGACAGAGCGGACCTGTGGGAACTTGTATTCCTGAGATATTTGTACAAGAGACACATGAAAGCTTTAAAGTTTCCCCTCACAAAAAGCAATTACAGGTTTTTTCCCCCTTTAAATGAGATGGAACAAATTAGTTACTTCACAAAAAATGTGCAATCAATTGAAGCCATTATGCAACACAGTGCGCTGCTGTAAATCTGTCTAAAAAGGCAAAGTAAACACATTACAATCCTCCCTTCTACTGCTTTCAGAGCACAGCTTGTTTTCGAGAACTGACACCGATGTATAATTTCATCGTGACACTTGGGCCTGGCTCAACCGCCGTGCCGAGGCGTTGTTTAC
Source organism: Heterobranchus longifilis (assembly GCA_028570985.1). Taxonomy (NCBI): domain Eukaryota; kingdom Metazoa; phylum Chordata; class Actinopteri; order Siluriformes; family Clariidae; genus Heterobranchus; species Heterobranchus longifilis. The sequence goes on along the minus strand of JAOVVB010261967.1, from coordinate 29,815 downwards.
GGTCGTTTTTTTGTGAGTCTGGACTGGGCACACTAAGCGCTGTTTGCTCATATAGTCGTGGTAGGTACACAGTCATCCACACCCTGTCTCCCCGTCTGTCTAAAAAAAGCCTGCTGTGGTTATGGACAGAAACCATGTGTGACGGAGTGCTGCTTCTTCGCTAACCCGAACCCACGGAGGAGGAGGAGGAGCTGGGCCGCAGAGGACTGAGGGACTTCTGTCTCGCTCTCTCTGCTGGGGTAAAGACACAAAACTACACTTAATTTCCATCAATGTCCATTTAGATATCTTTATTTCCTATATATGTGTCTCTACAACTGCTCTCTCTCTGGCCTGTTTTCTGGCTTGTGTATAGCCAAAGAGGAGAAAGTCAGTCAGCAGCTTCTAGGCCACAGCCTTGACTGGGTTTTTCCATGGAGAGGAAAGAGACACAAAGAAAGTAGGAGAAAAAAGAGGGAAGCAGTGAAACACAGACGTGATGGTTTCTATGAGACGCCTCCGTCATCAGACAAACACTGAACATTCGTGCAGAAATTAGACATTTGAAGGAAAATGTAAGAAAGCCAAAGCGACCCGCCAACAGTGAAAACAGTCTCAACTGTATTCAGCAGGTGCATGTGTGGTTGGGGTATTTGCCACTAACTGATTTCTGGCACCTGCATGTGACAATATATCTGCCAGTAACCAATGGAGATGTTTTTAACTTGCAAAAGCTGAACAACAAGGCAAATCAACCTGATAAGAATTTCCTCACAGTAGATTGCAACACACTGGGCCACCTGCAGCAACATTCTCTTACAGTTATCTTATATTTTCTGTTAATTTTCTGTTCGGAGAAAATATAAGAAAAGTCAACAAACATTCTTAACTATCCAAATCTGCTCTTACCCAGGTGTGCTGAATGATGAATCCTACTTGATCATAATTGTTTATTAGCATATAATACCCCCTAAATATTATATAAGGGTTCGAATCCCACCATCATCCCCTCTCTTCCCCCTATCCTGTCAATCTACAGCTGTACTATCTCAAAAAAAAAAAATCTGTAGTGAAATTGACATACTGTAAATAAAGTAAACATGATTTTCCAGATCAATACTGCCATTACAGGAAAATCCAAAACACATAAAACATACACAAACAACACAATTATGAAACACACAATAAACATATACATATAATAATCTATAACATAAATATAATAATCTCAATTTGATTATATGATATTCATGCTTTTTTTTTTTTTAATCTTCGCTCCTGTTTCCTTGGACAAACAATTTGTGGCCTGTGAAAATTAGATTTTTTTTTTCTAGTAAGAGTGCTCTCAAACACATTTTCTCTAATAGAAGAGCAAAAATAAGAAAACACAGATGAATCCCAGAAATCAATGGTTACTATAACAAGAGCAAATCGTGGATTCGAACAAAAATAAGAGGCTTTTTTTTCCTATATCGCTTCCTGCATGAGGCCCAATGTCTGGAGCGACATTCAATGGCTTCCTTTTTGTTGCGGTTGTATGCATTTCTATTGTCAATCGAAAATCTTGTGTCATGAACTCCTTTTCACTTCCTGCTGACCCCAGACAGTTCCCTCTCATGTCATTTTTAGAACACAGGTTTATGAGCAAATAAACATCATACATGTCTAATTCGAGGACATCCTGTGAAGTTTGTGGCATAAGAGGCGAGTTTGGGGAGAGGAGGAGGAGGGCATGACATGAATGGGCTGGAAGTAGCTTTCTGACCACATACTGAGATTTAAGAGCACAGCGGTAGAAAAAGGAATTCCAATGGATGGCCTCTTCAACCCCTAAATGGCTCAGGAGACACACAGGGAGTGAAGTAAATCTGGGATTAAGAATTTCGAGGCCTGGCTCCGTTTTTGGAGGATTAAGGTTTGGGAGTGGAGCGATGAAGACAGGCAAACAAAGAAAAAACTCCTCCGGGAGGTCTGTGAGAGTTCTCATCTTTACCTTCAAATTCCCAACAGAGTGCGAGTGGTCTGCAAGGGTCACGCTCTCCTATGAAATCCCTGTCACGATGGATGATCCACAAATCTGCTACTGCACAGATACTGAATTCCTCTTAATCCAGTGGTGCATTTAGGGACAAGAGTTTAAGACAGTTCATTATAGGATTCACCGCATTAGTTGAAGCCCACACTGAAAAAATTAAAACAATGCTGTTGTTCGTTTAATGTGTTTTCTCATTCTAATATTAAAATTGTTTGTTCATTTAAACTAAACTTTCTCATTTATATTTATGGTTGAACCTTTTTTTTGTTTTCATTTTGATACAATATAAACTGGCAGTGGGATGAGAGTGGGACATCAAATAAAACATTTTCAATTGAGACAACCTAAAACAATTCAACCTTCAAAAAATGATTGAATGAACTTAAACATTTTAGGTTAAACTGAATGTAATATTTACACAAAGTCAACAAAGACATTTTTTTTTTTTTAATTTAGGACAACTTAAAATAATTAGGTTTGCTCAATATTCAGAAAATAGTTTGCATGGAAAAAAAACAGGTTTAACTGATTTAAATATATTACATTGAGTCAATGTCAAATAGTTTGTGTAATCGATTACTTTTTTAAAGTTCATCCAATGTTTTATTTTTTTCGGTGCAGCAACTTCAAAATTCGCATTAGTCCTGAAATGCTGCGCTCAAAAACATCACACCCTTCAATCTTTACACTCCTCATTTATCAATAATTTGGTATGTGCTTTGGGCACAAACTTATCTAAAAAATGAAGCCACATTGCCAAATATTTTAGATTAAGCAGTTTAGAATTTGTGGCTGAAATGTTTATCGCTCCGTGAGTTTCACATGCATCCCTCACTATCTTTTAGGTTCTTGCTTTGGTAAATAAAGCTCAATAACATCTTGTGTTTCCCCATCTATCAATAACCTCATTATTCATTTCAACAAACAAAAAACAAGTGTGATCATTCATATGATGTAAATGAGAGAAACTCAAACAGGCCCTGAACTCAAAGTGAGAGTTCACATCCAGCATCCAACAGGGAGTTCTCAATCTTCTTCCAGTGAATGCTCATAAAATTTAGGAATAATACAAAGTTCAGATTCTGTTGTGCATATGAGGAGGAGGATTGTGTGAGCGTGCATTCCTTACTACATTCCTGTGCTTGTTTTGCTTGAATTTAACATGTGTAGTAACAGTGTTGTCCTGATGAAAAGGGTTGAATCCAGAGAGATTTGGTGTTAAAGGTTAAATCCACACTTGGGCAGAAAAACGCTGCAGTGGACTCTTTAGAGGTTGAAACTTTGACCTCTGGCCACACCCCAATCAGTGTTTCCCATCATTAATTATAAAGTTGGGTTCTCAGGTAGTTAATTTAACTTCTTTTAATGCAGTGGTTCCCAAACTGGGGGTAGGAGAGTGAGTTTTGAGTGAGGCAAGTTTGGAGGCCAACTACCAAAAGAAGAAAATATGAAAAAAATGGAACACCGAAGTTGCTGTTCTGTATTAATTACAGGAAATGTTTCAAATAAATTCTATAGAAGTTTGCAAGCAAAGGACGTGTCTAAGGCCACCTTTACACTGTATGTTTCAGGTGACCCAATTCCGATGTTTTCCTCTCATGTGGCACAGATCGGATATGTATTATGGACGTGTAAGCAGGAAAAAAGCACATGAAGTCGGATATTCTCAGATCCGTTTCAGGTCTCATTCATATGTGGAAATAAATCTGATATAAATCGGATATCTGCCCGAGTGTCTGTCATCTAAGCGGACAGATCGGATATTCCCTCTCATTGCGAGTCGCACGTCATTGAAAATATGACGGTGCTGCATTTTAATGACGTGGCATGCAAAGGACAACGTGCTCTCGGCTGAAAAGATAAACACAGCTGCTGGCGCTGCTCCTGCTAGCTTAGCAGTTAGCCACCATGCCAAACTCCCATAGGAAAATATGAACCGATATATGAAGCGATCATTGCTGCATACACCCAGGCTGCAACGAGGGCTCTCCTCCTTCTTCTCCGCTGCCTTAAAATGCAGCCAATATGTCGCACACCTCTAAAGATGCTTCGGAAAGCAACAGCTTGAATTATTATTTCGCTTTCGTCTATCGACTTGTTTCATTTCCGTTTCCGGGTCGGTAGCCAAACCCTCGTATGCGCATGCAGGTTTTTTCAAGCGTTAAGCAAGTGGGTCACTTGAACCATGTAGTGTAAACACACATATCGGATACGGGTCACTTTTTAAAAGTGGATGTAAGCAGGCGGTCAAAAAAATCGGATACAGGCAATAAATTGGAACTGGGCATCAAGACCTACAGTGTAAATGCAGCCTAAGTCATTTATCTTAATCAGCAGCCATTACAAGAAGAACATGAAGATATGTATGAGATGTCATTACAAAACGCTCTGCTACTGTGTTATACTCTATGGTTGTTTTGGTTTCTGTCTTGGCTCATGCACCAAAGGTCAAACAGAAGGGACAATCTTTTTTCCTTCTGAATATGTTTACAGTGCCAACATTGACACTTAGATAATACAGCAAACACAAACATCACAAGACTTGCAGTCTGTATTTCTCTACTGAAAAAACAATGATTTGACCATTAGGAGGCTTTAAAAGACAAGGTGAAGACCTCTCAGTTTATCTTGTTTGGCCACACGGGCGAAGCTTTCACTGCAACCCAGCAGCAAAATGACAGGAGGCCAGAGGCCAGCTAACAAATAAACATTAATGAAATGAATAATTTAGTTTATTTAGTTCATAGAAAGGACAGTGTGCAGCGACATTAATCAATGTCATGAGAAGATGGGTGCACCAGATTTAGCAAGAAGCTACCTTATTAGCTCATTTCCATCTGTAGTCCCTAAAACATCAAACAACAAAATATACAACTATTCAATACACAATGTCAAGAGCAGTACGAAGAACAATAAATACAGACATTATACACAGTAATATACATTAAAAGGCCTATAACTCATATTTCTGGAATGTTTTTTTTTAATTTTAAAATTAACTGACTCATTCATTTAAATTAACTTGGCACAAGGATTGACACAAGGACTGTCTGACAAATTAGATATTTTACTGCTTTTAATTAGAGCCGCATCGATTAGCCGACTAATCGATTTGTCGATCGACAGAAAAATAATCTGCAACTATTATGATAATTGGTCAATCGGTAAAAGTAATTTTTCATCCAGAAATGTCAGAAAAGGTCCTGTTTTTTCCCTGTTTCATATCATATTAAAGTGAATGTATTTGGGTTTTGGACAAAACAAGACATTTAAAGACATTGCTTTGGTTACATCATGCAATCACTCAAATGTAGGAAACATAAACAGCTCCTATTTGGGTCCTCCCATGGCACTTTTTTTTAATAAACAAGCTCTATTTTTGTTTTTTAATGCACTCTCTCTCACACCTTATTTGCATTTAGAATACAAATAAATATCTGTGTGTGTGGGGGGGGGGGGGGTCTTTTAAAAGAAAAAGTCTTTTAGTATTTCAAAATCAAGGATGTTAAAGAATGACTGTAGATCTACACTATCCACAAGAAAGATCCTGTCAATGAGTCAATGGCTGATGAAATGAGTGCTTAAAATATTAATAATAGATTAATTATCACCTCCAAAATCAAATGAATGTGTGTGAAACAAGAACCGCGTGCAATTAATTCCTCAGAGTGATTACAGACGCTGTTAGTGTTTGATTATACAATATATTGAAGCTGAAAGAGGCTGGAAAACTGTGCAGCTATAATCCAGACACACATCTGATGGAAGATTGAAATCTTTGAGAACAGCCCCCTGACAGCACTCATTGTGTGACTGTAGTTTGTCTCCATCTTGTGTTCTGGTGACTGACTGACATTCAGTCTGAGTGGCTTCAAATCAGCTGATGGTGCACACACTCGACTCATCAGCAGCTACTTAAACTCAGGTGTGTGTGCTGCTCACTTTTAATCACTTTGTGTGTTGCTCTGTTTCTCACATCCAAAATCTCAACAAGGTAAAGTCACTCCACATTTTCATCACAACACACAACATGGAAGATGCATAAATGAAAGATTTGGAGGCCTGAGTTTTAGGTGGTGGTGGTAGTATAGCTGCATTAGTGTTTTTTAATGCACTTTTTAAAATCAATTCTGTCTTTTGTGATTCAGCTCAGGATTTTGTTGAATCTTGTCTCGCATGATTTACTGTTGTTCCTCATATTGGATTTGACTTATTCATCACTTTGGATAAGAGCTTAAAGCTATTTAAATTCATAATTTGGTTCACTTATTTACTTAAAATGCACAATTTATTAACATAATAAGAGGAACAGCACATAAGAGGGTCAGACAGAACCACCAATCAACACTATGTACATGTGTAGGATTAGGGCCACACATGAATGTTTTTTGTGAATGTTTGAGATTAAAGTCAGAATGCTAACTTTTTTTCTGGGTGAATTATGGGAAAAACATACATGATTAACACCTCAACTGCTTAAAGTTATGTTAAGATATTTTGTCAGGAAAAGCAGCATAATGTCATATTTCAGTTTCTGAATCAGTCTCTCATGTCCATGCATAGATGCGGGTCTCTTGCCACTGCAACATAATAAGACAAAGACATTGTTTGTAGCCTAGGGAAGACATTTTGACTTGTGGCACATGGTTGGTCTTTAGGGCTTTCTGTCAGAAATCTCCTTAAGTTAAGGCAACACAACTACTTCGTTAGGTTTAGGGATCATGGTTTGGGTTAAAATAAACTTTCTGGCAGAAAGCCCTGAAGGCTTCTCCCATGTGCAGTAAAGTGAAGGGATTACTCTTTTTTTTTTTATGAAGTGTCCTACTGAGACAACATGCACAATACCAAAATCCTGGAAGTGTGAAATGTAAATCGATTTTTGCTTTTTTTCGGCATATTTAATCTAATCTTCTCCAGTACTAGGGGTGTCACAATTCACCAAATCTACGATTCGATTAGACTTTTGATTTTACACAATTTGATTCAATTTTCTATTTATTTATTTTTTCAGCACTGACTGCTATGCAATTGTTAGACTATTGAGTCTTGATTTGTAAAGATAAACAGATCATCGGTTTTGTGGCCTGATATGGTCTTTTTACATTTTCAATTTTTTCTTTAAAAGGTATCAACTGCCATATATATATATTTTAATGTACCACACTAAGGTAATATGGTCCAATTTAAAACATTGATTTTGCTAACTGAAATTGAAAGCTCCCTATTATGTATATATATATATATTTTTGTTTGTTTGTTTTGCTTGTTGTTTGCACATACTCTTGTTTTGCACTATAATACATTCTGAGCTTTGGTTACCAAACTTTTGAAGGCATGGCCTGATGCATTTAATGGGCCACAACTCTTCAATGCTAAATTGGATTGCAACCAAATTTGGATATGTTGTACATATAGCCACATTGCACATGCAACATTTCATACAATTCTACATTAAAACATAATTTTACAATTTTGTTGACTTATAGCTATTCGTAAACAAGTTCTCCATGACATATTTAAGCATGGCACCAATAGTGCCCCACCTTGTGTCCATTAGTAAAACACAACCATAATATGTGCAGTATTAACTGCTGTCTCTTTAATGTAATATTCCATGGTGATCAAATTCAGCCAAGTTTGTACTGATGGGGATGCTGAACAAGTCTGTAGCATTGCTACAATTCTACCTGCTGAAAAATCGGACTAATTGCTGCTGTAGCAGCAGCTGGGAGCAGCCGCAGCAGCTGAGAGCTTCCAGCTCTCACATGCATTTTCTTCAGGAAATGCACGTTCTAGTATACTTACTGTAATGTTATCAGTAGCCGACAGGGAATTTAATCAAAATACTGACTCAATCAACAACTGCTTTATTCCAGTGCTGAAAATAGACCTAAAAGAGCACCATTAGAGTAATGTTTGCTTAGATCTATAGTGGCCAGCAGTTTTTGGAAATTACTAGTGAATACACAACTGTCAAAAAAGTCATTCTTCCTCCACCTCTGCAGTTAATATGGCAGCAACAGCAGCTGTTAACAGACCTCCACCAGCTCATCCAGGACCAAATCGAGGGAATCTACACAGTCGTGCTAACATTGGTGGACCACCCTCTGAGCAGCAAGATCCAGGATTGCATGGCACCAGCCAAGACCCAGGACCTCCATCCCATCTCCAACACCACGTCCCTGCCCGACCTGTATTCTACGTCCATGCTCCACCTCCACCCCCACCCCCTTTCCTCCAATACCAGTGGCCCATGCCCTACTCCTATAACCCCTTTGCTGGCTTCCCAGGCATGGGTGAGTCGTGGGGTTTTTACATTTTGGTGGCGCCATTTTTAAATTCAGGTTAAAGGCTTTCAATGATATCCCTTCTTCAAATACCATATTTGAGGTGAAGGCTAAAAGGACTACTGGGTTCAAATAAGCAATCTGTTACTTTTAAAACTTTGCCGTGTTTCCTTTTAGTTGCCACAAATATGCCCAGAGCATTCGACTCGTTTGTGTTTCCTTCCTTGGAGGCTAATGTTAGCTGTGTAGCTAACGTTATTAGTGGAAGCTCTGGTTGTGTTGGTGTGTAGCTCAGCTATTGAGATGGCAGAGAGGACGGTCTTTACATCATTAAAGGCACCCAATATGCCTCTCTGCCCAGATCATTAGCTGCCAGGTAACATTAGCTAAAGTTTCTATTTAGTTTCATGCATTTCAAATAACTCAACTTTTTCATGGCAGTTGAATTGCAAAAAAATTCTGTGTTGTATGAACTGGTTATGAGCCCTGGAACTCTCTGAATCATATGTTTACTTAATCAAACATAATCGAGTTGTGAAGGGGATTTAGCATCTGTCGTCCTGTTGTTGGCTTGCAAAGTTACAAATTATGGGCTGGAGATATATTGTTTGTCATTCTGTTATTAGCATGCAGAGTAAAAGATTATGGGCTGTAGACCAGGCTATAATGATGGTAGCATGCAAAAGCAGACATACAGTAGGCTGCACACCCTCTGTTTTCGTGTTTGTAACACAAAAGTACTGAGTTACTTTTCTCAGTAAGTATCGATGTAATGTAACAGATTACTTTTTAATGGCAGTAATCTTGTAATGTAACAAGTTGATTTTTAAATGAACGTTACCAAACACTGGTAATGTGTGACATTTTTAAACTTGCTCTACAAAAGCTATATAATCTCAGGAATTGATACTTGAAACATCATCTCAGTTAATTTGACCAATACTTTTTTCTACCCCTCAGGCTATGGTATGGTCATGCCCCCATTCCCCCCTCCTCCTCCCTATATGGAGACTCCAGCCTACATCCTGCCCCACCCTCACATTCAACCAGTCGACTACAGACGTGTGCTCCAGCCTCAGGTACACGCTCCCAGCGCACCCTACCAGAACCCAAACCAGACCCGCAGAGTTCGCCTGCCTTATACTGGCCCTGTCAGAGAAACTGTGAACTCTGAGGTCCAAACAGAACCCACACAGAGAGGAGTAGGTGGTTACGGTGAGGGAAGCCCACTCGTCGGCTCAGAATCTGGGCGTGGAACCGCCTCAAACTCTTCATCATCCTCAAGCTCCTGCTCCAAAAAACCAGGCTCTATCGAGGTTGAGAACTGCACGATACCCAGCAGAAACACAAAAGACACTCAGGTTGACAGGACCAGCACAAGTACCACAGTCACACATGACTTTAATGTCATACATCCTATAGGAACGAAGACTGTCCAGTCATGTATCAGAGCAACTCTAGGAGCACCGAAGAGCCGTAAAGAAAGTGTTGGTCAGGAGAATGTTCCCCCTTACAGAAACGGTCACTGCAATATGTGGTCAACGAGTTCTCTAGAGAGTATGGTTCCTGTGTGTAGCTCTTCTCAACAAGAGGAGGAGGTTGTCAAAGAGAGACGCGTCTCTGTTCCTGACATTGTGATGCGTTTGGGAGGTGGAACGCCACAGGCAACAATAATGAAAATGGCAGACAAGCTGCCTCAAAATGAGCACCAGCTGCCGTCTTACGAAACTGAAGTGGAGCATGATAATTCTGTTTACCAACCACAGACCAAAAATGGTCCAGTGGTGGCTGACACTGCATATGCTAATGGTGATGCTGAGGGTAATTTAAGCTCTAAGAACAGTGCAACCCTTTTCAAGATCCTCAAATGGAGAGAAGCTGAAGAGCGAAAGTCCAGAAGAGAAAATGAGCCTGTGGGATTGGTTGGCTCTGTAAGGCATTGCCTACCCTACAGAGATGAACTGATCATACATTCACTAAATGAATCCCATAGTCTCCCTGACAATGAGCAGGAGAATGGCAACGAGACAAATCCACATGAAGACACTTCAGAGATCATTCCCTATCAAATGTCTTTTAATTTTGTTCATATGAAGAAAAAAATGAATGAGTCTGTTTGGTCCGTGGAGTCTCTGGCCCCCTTTATCCCCACTAAGGAGTGGCTGCTGCAGAACAGTATGTTTGAGCCTGAAGTAATCATTGAGATGACAGAGGAAGCTGAAAATGGTAGACTGTCAACCCAAAATGACAACCCAATTGTCAAATCTAGTAAAGAGAGGCAGACTCGCAGGTGTTCCTCTTCTGATTCTGTTCCAATGTCCGACAGCTGGCTCATTTTCAGTACCCCGGCTGAGACGCCAAGTCCACCAAAGAAGCCAGAAATGGAGATAGAGATTGTTGCCTCTGAAATTAGGAGACCAAAGCAAGGCCAGAGCATGGCTCCTTCAGAAAAGGATCCCTTAGCTTCCCCGACTCACCTGCCGAGTAAAGTAGTTTTATCCACCCCCACTGAAGAGGACGTGGACAAAAATAGGTCTTCTGAACCCGAGGCTAATCAAAGCCCAAACCAGGAATCACTCATTGTAAATGAGCAGCAGGAGAAAATCCCTTGCTCTCCTGAGCAGGAAAAAACTCTCCCCTTGAACTCTGCGGCAGGAGAGAAAATCTCACCTACAGGCCAGATAATTCTCCAAAACAGAGAGGACACGGAGGCGGAGGATGGAGCATGCAGAAATGTCAATCAACTGAGAAATGAGCAACTGTGTGTCCCAATGGCTGACCAGAACATGGTCGAAGTGTCTCCGTCAAAGGGACATTTAGTGGACTGTGGCGTCCAGTGTACTGAATTACAGGAGCTGAAGTGTTTACATGAAGAGATGGACAGCATGGGACCAAGCAGAAGGCAAAATTGTAAATATCCACGTGATCTTCTTGAGTCAATCATGATGAATGTGGCTTTTGCATCTTGATAAAAATGTGTGGCTTTAACTGTTACTTCTTATAGATATGAAGAAAGCAAACAATGGCCAGGCTGAAGGATTCTGCATGAAGAGACAAATGCCAAAAAACCAGAGGAGAAATGGTCACTGGAAGAACAGGGGGAAAGGTACAGTAAAGTATTCTAGAATGGATGTAGCCAATACAGCACGCCATCATCATGCCATCATCAGGTCATAATTCCAATTTGGTTCATAAGCAAATTCCTGCAAGATCATACTTTGAAAATCACTTTTTATAAGAAAAGATATATGCATGGTGTCATTAAAGCTCAGATAGACGGAATATTTTTGGTGTCATTGGGTATAAATCAAGTGGTCTGAGTGGAACTAGAATTCTGCACCTTGCCTTGGCTCTGTTTCAGTCTTAAGAATATCTAGGACGTGACGGACGGACTTTGGGTCATTTCAGAGAGAGAGTGTTCCTATTGGCTGTTCTACTGATGCAAATGTGCATGCGTGTGACTTTGGTAAAAGAAGCCAAAGGGGCTATGGCTGATTCAAGGCTAAACTATTAGATACAACTTTATTGTCTTTCATATACAGTGCATTACAGTCCATAGAGGGACAGTCCACTTCATTGTTCAGGAAGTGGACATTTGCTGTGAAAACAGTCTGTAGAGCTGCTCTGTTGGGGTTAGCCTTTAGCCTAGCCATCTCATCTGCCGTGTTTATGTCTCTTCTCACACCGCCTCCACAATCCTTGTTCGGATAGCAGCATTAGCGTGCTACGAGGCCCAGATCGAGGCTGAAGCCACGGCAGCTCCTACTGCTGCCGTCTGAAGGAGTAGACTGTGGAGGCGGTGTGAGAGGAAACGTCCAGACAAGCCACTATTAATGCTAGGCTTATCAACATTAAAATCAATTGGCCACTTGCTGCATCACTGCGCACTGCTCCGGGAAGCTAGTTAGCAGGCTAAACTATTAGCAACATTTTCTCTCCATCTCCGAAACACTTCACAGATATCTAAAAGAGTGAGAAACACAATAAAACACAAACGGTAAAATAAGTGTCAATATCGGCAAAGCGCCTCAGAGATGGAGAGAAAATCCTGCTAATAGTTTAGCCTTCTGCTAACTTTACCCACAGGCTAACAGGCGGCAGCTAATTCAAGTTCATGTTGATGAATCACAGTTTGTCATCTCAAAGAGCATTACAGCTCCAAAAGATTGCAAAGAAAACAGGTTGGTAATCCTCAATTCTTAGAAAAAAATGTTGTCCCAAAGACACAAAGCCAGAAATCTGCCAACTGATACAGCCTTTTCATATTGTGTAGTCAACTTTAGGTCTGTGTGGTTTGATAAGATTTAACTGACCAAAGTGACCAAACATCTGAATTTTGATTCAAGTGTTTTCAAATGTTTCTAAATTCTGACTAGTCACTGGTTCAAACCAGTAAGAAGAGGACATAAATGAAGACTTTGGCAGAAAGTCATGTAATCAAGTAGGACACCAAGCTGATGGAGAACAAAGTTTCTCTGACTTGAATGTACATCTTTCTATATGTCGACAGAAAAGCACAGCAGCCAGCAGGAAGCCTACAACGGATGCTGTGGCAAACCTGGGAAATCCCAAGGTGAGAATTGCGGCTTTATCCTTTCTTGTGTCAGGATTGGTGATTGTGATCATGTGGTGCAGATTGCGTTTTAAATTGAGGCTTTCATTCTAATCAAAGACAATTGAAATCTCTTTCGTTTGTGTAGATCTGTGGGAACACTGGTAAGATGTTGGTGCAGACCAAACGTCCAATCCAAATTTCTAATAGAGGAACAAATTACAGGACATATAATTTATTTTAGATTTACCAGTAGCATGTATTTGAGTTCACTTTGCAGTCCGGACTCATGGCCATACCCCAATATTTTCCACCAGAAAGCACAAACCAAGCCTTCATGAGCTGTCTAGTACAACTGGAATTGGTGTCAGTCACCTGATTGTATGATTTTTAAGTGGAGGCATGCATTCATGTCTCCAACAATGTCTTAAAAACATCTTATCACCGGATGGCATCATGCACTGTTAAGGCCGGGACACACCAAGCCAACGGTCGGCCGACGGTCAGTTTGGAGGGGTCATGAGCGTCTTTCGCCCGAGTTTTTGCGGCGTGTCCCACACCGTTGGCTCTAGTCGCCCCGAGTCGGCTGCTTTTCGGCATCTGAGCCGTTGGAGCAAGTCAGTGAAAGGAATCACTCTGATTGGCTGTTCAGCTTCAGTGCACGAGAAGTGAAACCGACGTGAAGAAAATAAACAAACACAAGTCAAGACAGCACACACAGAAGGCTCGTCAGTTTTCATCTTCATCTGATCATTCATAAACATGACAGGGCGTCAAGTGTCCAATAATGACGTTCAAACTATTAAAATATCTATTTTTATGCATTGTGTCTACAAAATGTAATTTAAAGACCACAGACTTCACTGTCTCTCTGGTGCTAGTCTGAGAACTGAGCCCCCTAGCAAGCTAGCTAGCTGACTAGCCAGCCAGCTGCTAAAGCAGTAAAATTAAACGGCTCAATGTTTCATCCACACACTCTTGTCACAGCGTACGAAAGCACATTGCCAGATGAGTGACAACTTTGTTTGGCCTATTTTCATTTTGTAACCAGTGCAGCATTAAAGCATGGAGGAATTAGCAAGCTAGCTCACTAGCTAGTCATTCGCTAATGTCAGTTAGCTTGTTACAGTGCCGGGGACGGCTGAATATTAAATATTTATGCAGCGACATGAAACATCTGGAATGAAGCAATTGAGGAGCAACTGATCGCATGATTCAAACTCTGCTTTGTTCCATGTAATCAGAGGTGCTTTAGAAGCTACATGCTAAAGTTATGTAGACTATCATAACAGTTTGCATATCCGGTTTCTCATTTTGAAAAATACGACGAGTGATGCCTGCTGGTATGGAGAGTTATTACCTCTCATGCAGGAGCAGAATGTTGGCTGTAGTCTTTGTGGTGTGTTCAGGTGCAAATGTTATGGTCCGATGGAGGCCGACTGTTTCTTCGGCCTCTAGTTATTTGGTGTCATATTGGTGTGTTCCTGCCTTATAGAGTATGCCATTGGACAAAGGTTTATACTGTTCTACTCACTAACCTGCATAACGTGTTAGTGATGTAAGAGGTGAAAGCAGGTTTTCTTTTCCTTAATACGTTTGTTGCTTCTTTCAGGTGGAAATGGAAACTCCCGGTACTGAGCACTGCCTACACTCTACAAGACAACACTTGGTTTTAAAGAATTTAATATTAAAATGAATTTCAAATTAAAAATGTAATAATGCTATTTTTCAATAAATGTTTTGTACATATTCAAAGTTTGTCTGGAGATTTTTAAACAAACACGTCATTCTCACTGTCGCTGTTACGTGCTGCTCTACTCTACAATGACTTAATCTGATGCAAACCTTTGTTTCAAAATTAAACATGCCATTCAGTGATGTGCAGGTACCTGTGAAAACAGATACCAAAACTCCAAAAACCAGAAACCTGTCCTAAGAAGCAAAATTACTGCTTTTAATCAACAGTCAACATCAGACTATGATGCACATTTGACAGTGTGTGACTTTCTCAGAAATTGCCTGGGGCTGTATTGATAAAGCTTCCTAGTACAAACAGTTGCTCCTGGTGAGAACATTCTTAGAATTATTTCTAAACATGGTTTAAGCTATCTAAAACAACAAATTGTGGGTTACTGAATGCCCAGAATACAGGTTAGGCTGTCTTTCTGCCTGTTTTTCCTGAGAATCTGTCGATGACAATTCCTGCTTAAGAGCACTACCTGAAACCACCTGTCACTTCAAATAGTTGTGTAGAACAAGTCAGGCTAAGACAAAACCCAGACCAGGGGCCATAATCACAGGCAAACATTCTCACACAGCTCCTAACTTAGCCGAAACAATTCTAGCAAGGAGTCGTAGCTTAGGAGAGATTTAGGAAAATTCTCAGAGCAACTCGATCGATCTATCTATCTATCTAGAGAATGAGAATGAGAATGAGTCATACAATAGGGTCAACCACACCTCTAAGATAAAAGTTTCTGTCCCTTCTTTACTCAGAGTTTCAGGTAGTGCCCTTAAGCAGGAATTAAGCAGGAACGACGGTGCCACTTGATCAGCGTGGCCTCTTATTTAAGGCATATTAAGGTATCAGACTCTTGCCGTAGCGTGCCCTTCTGCACCTCAGCGCTCTGTACCTGCACCAGGAGGGCAGGGTGAGGTGTCGGTGGAGTGGGCGTGTCCTGTGCTATTGAGGTTGCAATGTGATGGCCTTTGTTATTTAGTTCTGTGAGGTTGGGAGTGGGGAGACTGATTATCTTGGCAGCGATGTTGCAGTTATGCAGTTATGCAGTTATGCATGTGAGTCTGGTTCGATTCGTGACAGATAATATGTTGTAAAAGCAGGTGGAAGAGTACAGTATGATGGGACAGTAGGAGGAGATGGGGGGAAACATAGAGTCCTTTGAGTTTACGGATGACTGCTAGTCTTTGGTGGCTCCTTTTTTGAATATCATTGGTGTCTCTTACATGTCTCTTAATGTCGTTCTCTTACTGGGGTGGCCACCCCCTGGAAGCGCCCCTGCTACAATCTTCCCTATAAATATAATATTTGAAGTTGGATGTAAAATAATTAATCTAATGTTATAATGTATATCCAAGTTTATTGCCTCTGGCACAACTTGATGAAAAGTCTTTAAATGTGGTATCAAATGAGTGTTTACAAAGTGTAGTGAATACAGGGCACACACGTGTTAACATATCAGTATTATACAATGACTGATTAGAAGGGATCGAGGTAAAACACTGAAGACCAAATCCAAAAGTGGTCTAATAAATGGTCTACAGCAGTGATACACAACTTCAGGCGCCCAGGCCAAATCTGGCCCTTGATAAGGTGCCAGGTGGCCCTCCGGCCATTTTCTAATCCACAATGAAAATAATTGATTCACTGGGATTTCTTTTTGTACTTTGAAGGTGCTAGACATCAAAAACATCAAACTAGAGCCTGTTCCTTAACATTTGAGTGATTGCATGATGGAAGAGCTAGCTTTAATGTTGTATAAACTCATAATATAAAATGTCAAAAAATACACATGCACATCTTTTTTAGTGCTGAGTCGAAAAAATATTCAAGAAACAGTTCAAAAACACTGGCAACACTATGGTAGCTCCCAGTATTCTTCTTGTTTTATTATCACATTTAAAAGAGTACAATGTTTCGAGAAGAATACTGGGAGCTACCATAGTGTTGCCAGTCTTTTTCAACTGTTTCTAAACTATAAATATAACCAAAACATTTACAACTAAAATGTAGTTGCAGCTATTAAACAATTATTTTCATCATGGATTAATCTGCCAATTATTTTCTAGATTCATCGATCAGTGCTTTGGTCTATAAAATGTCAGAAAATAATGAAAAATGTCCATCCCAGTTCCTCAAACTCCAAGGTGATGTTTTTCAATTTTAGTCCAAATCTCAGAGATATTCAGTTTAATATGATATAAAACAGAGAAATGCAGGAAATCTCCATATTTGAGAGGCTTGACATTTTTACAGGAAAAATTTACTTCGACTAATAGTTGCAGCTAGTTAGTTAATTCCATTTTCAATTCTGTTCAATTTATTTGATAAATATTATTAATGTTTGTTTATTAACTGGCCCCTGGCCTCCTGTCATTTTGCAAAAATTGGCCCCGGGGCAAAGCAAGTTGAGTTTCCCTGGTCTACAGTATCTCAGGGGACATTAATACATACACTTTTCATATTTTCAGATAAATATTAACTTAATTGAGGTGACCTTAAAACCTCACAGCACAGGATCCTGTAGACTAGATGGAAAACATCAATTGCCATAGAGTACATTATAATAAAAACTCACTTTTAATGTTGGCTCATTTATGCTGAGGGGCAGTGTAGCATCCTCGGCTGAATGGTTCACAAAGGCTTTATTTCTATTATGATGCTGTGACCACATAGTGAACACACCGTAAGAGCTACAGAGAAAACAAAAATACAGTATTACAATTCTTATCTTGACAAAATTATAATCTCTGATAGTGTGCTACAAATAAACATAAGGCATATTTGACCAAAAAATGTAGGCTAAATCACACATAAAATATAATGGAAAAAACAGTAGATGAAAATCACCTATAAAGTGCACCTTTAACCATCCAAATTACAGCATTTCCATATTAACGTTATGTCATCTCTTACTACATGTAGCAAGGCAGAGGAAAGCTTATTTTAACATTCGACTGGTTTTTCTTTTACCGGAAGTACCCTTTCAAAATAAAAGCACCTGCATTTATAATGTAACTACCAAGATAAAATGAACAAATTTGACAAAGGTTTATTTTGGTTAAAAATTAGTTTTTCACACAATAGGAAGGAATAGGCTGGAGCCCAAGGCTTGTTTTTGCCTATCCTTTTACAATCCATTAAGATAACCCAGAATATTATCAATACAAAAAGTAATGAAGAAAAAGAAAGCTACACAATTTCAACTCATCACGAAGTCCATTCCACAGTTTAACTCCCAAAACTGAAACACATTTATATTTTACATTGGTTCTCACTTTACACGTTTCAAAGATGCACAACCCTCTTAAATTATAACGTCCTTCATTTATTTCCATTGTTTTTAAATACACAATATCTGAAAATGGCAGGACCCTAAACAATTGATTAGTAGGTTCATGATTACCAGCTTTATTTATTATTCGAATAGCTCTTTTCTGAAGGTTGATTATAGGGTCAATATTTGCTGTATATACATTTCCCCAAAGCTCAACACAATATGACATACATGGCATTATTAGTGAACAATACAATATATGCAGACATTTGTTATTCAACAAATCCCTTGTTTTGTGAAGAATGTAGGCTAATAGCACAGTAAAACATTGGGGTGCACTCCAATGCCCATACTACCAGACTATTTAGTATACCAGAAAAAGATTTAGTATGTCCCAATACTACATAGTATGTCAAATGCAGTATGCCAAAAATACCAGGATGTCCTACTGCATCCGGTCACATTTTGCAGTATGCAAGACAGCATGTTTTTTTGGTTATTCTGACTCGCAATCCTTTGCAGCATGTATGAGTAACAGGGTGAAAGTTCAAGGTGCAATGTAGTATGATGAAGAAGCCTAGTATGTCCCAATTGACCGTTCGCTAAGTCCCCCCCGGTTACTGTTGCTGAGATACTCCACAGGAAATAACCGTAAATTTATAGAATAATTGTTGTGAAAGAGAGAAGAAGACCGAATGGACTACAATATATATTCAAGAGCTACATTCACTTTCACACAGTAATATATCAGTGGAGTATTGTGAATGAAGAGGACATTAAAAATGAGGGGAAAGCTCTCTGGTCCCAATGCAAGCGTCAGACACCCCACGTCTTTTTTACATGAATCACAAACAAAAAAAAACAATGTTCTTCCACAGCAGGGGAAATCCATAGATTGGTTTATTTTAAGCTAACATTTAGTCATGATGACTCCCTGTAGGATTGCAAACTTTTAGCCGCATGACGTTAGCAACATGTACTGAGGTTAGCACAACAAGCTAACATTTAGTCATGACGACTCCCTGTAGAGTCGCAAACTTTTAGCCGCATGCTGTTAGCAACATGTACTGAGGTTAGCACAACAAGCTAGCGAGGTAACATTAGCATGCAACCAGTCTCACTGGATAGAGAATAAAAAGTGGGAGCTGGAAGACAAACCTGTAGGTTCCCGTTCAGCTACAACAGTACCAGTTGTGTGTAAGACGAGGACGCTGTGTTGCTGTTGCTCCAGTAGATTAACGTTATGTGAATGGAAACACATCCTACATGCTAACGTACATCCAACACATGATGTTCCCGGTTACCAGGAGGAAAATACCGGAGCCTCACTACTTATCCCTGCTGCTTTCTATTAGTCTTTAGACTGCTGTCAGACCTGCAGGTTCCATATGCACATTTTCTGCATTTTTCTCTGCAAATCCAGAATTAACGTTACCATGTAGCGCTCGTTAAGCGCTATACAAACCCTGAAAGTTTGTCAGGCCTCCTGTGCCTAGTTATGGTTGCTAACATAGGATTGGACAGTGGTGATTCTTGGGAGGGGCTGAGCGAAGGGTCAATTGTATGCATACTACATGTACTTTGTAAGGGCAGCTGCAGTATCTACTTGAAGTAAAAAGAAAAAGTATGCAATTTGGAAGGCAGGGAATGGTCGGCACACATGACATTATCAGAGATCAGAGGTCATAACCCTGCCGGGTGATCTCGTCCAGCAGGAAGTCGATGTCCTCTGGCTGTGTGGCAGGATTGGAGAACACACACCTGAAGAAATTGACTTTGGCTCCCAAAGGCTGATAGCCAATCAGAACAGAGCCCTTCTCCATCATCCTGCCTTTGATCCGAGGAGCCACCTGCAGAGACATAAAAAGTATGAATCTCTTTTCTTTGTTCTGTCAATCTTCTTTAAATTCTCTTCACCCATTTTCTAGCCTGGAATCTCTGCTAAGTTCATTTCTTTCACTTTCTCTCTCTATTTCTCTCCTAAAATGTTTTCAGAAACACATTTTAGTGTAGTGTTTACCTGTAAAGTTACAAAGTTTGTGACCAGGCCACCATTTTATTTCTGTTTCAAAACAGACCAAGTGCCAACTTGCATCTGTCTCTCAGCGCATCACTTGTTGTAGGTCACGTTTTGTTGTTCTGATTGGTTGTAGGTCACGTTTTGTCGTTCTGATTGGTTGTAGGTCTCGTTTCATCGCTCTGATTGGTTGTAGGTCTATCCAAATGCATCCAGATGCATTTTCATCTTGGAAATCGAAAATGAACTGAGAAGTCCCAAACTAATTCTCTTTTGCAAATTAATCTGCCAGGATGCCAGGATAACATTTTCAAAATTGAATATAAAATGAAGCAGAGGATCCACCGGTGTTGTGTACTGACCTGATGGAGTCTGGCGTCTCTGTCCGGACCAGGCGGCAGGCCTCTCAGACTGGGAGGGATGTACCAGAAACACACGTTACTGTGCTCCGGCTGTGTAAAAGGACAAATATGGACAGTAAGAACTGATTGGGGAGTTAGATGGATAAGGAAATACTAACTAGAAACTGAATTAAAAATAAAAGCTAGGACCAAATGATAGTGCCTGGTAATATTCTGTACAAGTTTTGTCATCATCTTTTGTCTTAAAATATCGCTCAACTGACGAGGGATGAACGCTATATTGCTGTAAAAGGTATCAGTGCAGTAGGTTTTACGAGTACGAGTACAAGTACCCGATACCAATACTGGTGTCGGTGCACCCCTAATAAATACTATTTTTTTATCCTGTGAAAAACAGCCTTACTTTGTTTTTGAAGACCAGTTCAAAGTCTGTCCTCCTCTGCAGTTGGTCATACAGATACTCAGCATTCTCTAAGCATTTGTTGACCTGAGATCCAAATCCCTCTGAGCCCTGAGAGAAAGTGAGTGACAGAGACGCAGAAAGTTAAACAGGCACACAGACATTTTATCACAGTCTTACAAAGGGGTTAGATTGACACTAATTAGTGAAAAATATGGCTGGACATTAAAACGATTTCGAAACGGAATCACGCTTAAAATGTATGTTGATGACGATGATACGCTTTGGACATTTTTACTTGATATGGATAGATCTAACAAGGCAACAACAGTGTCTCTGTAGTTTTCAGCTTGAACGTCAAAGTGCACGGCCATTTCCTACCACAAAGCATTGTTTATGCTACTATGGTTACCATCTAACACGCTAGCTTCTACCGGTGAAGAAAACTGTAAACAGGGAAAAAATGAGTGGAACCAGCGAAGGGCACAAAAGCAACAGTGAACTTGCGTTATCCTCCAAAGATGAGGACATCGGCAACTACACCGAAAGTATGAAAATACTAGCCCATGTTAGTCTGTCCACAAGTTTTAGCAGCACTAAAACCTGCTAGCTTTTGGCTAACGGGGGCTAGTGGTAGCGGGGCTGTAACATTACCACAGACTGTACCATAACAACAATCGAGTGTGTCATCTTTTGCAGCCATTACCCCATGCCAAAAGTGAAAAAAAGGAGAAAGGATATAACAAGCACAGTTTGTTTCTTTATAGTGAAAGACAAGCACAGTTGAGAAATTGTATGTTCAGGAAAAAACTAAAAGATGTGGCATATTGTGATAAATATCAATATTGATCAATATGGAAAAAATATTGTGATCATATTCTTTTGTCATATTGTGAAAAAGACCTAGTGAAAAATTAAGAAACTGTAAAACTATATAATGTAAAGAAAATGAATGGATTAAGTGAAGAACCCTGGGAAGGGAAGTCTTCAACATTAACAGAAGATCAGATTCAGTCTGGTTTAGAAGGAGAGGGAATAGTGACCTTGTCATACTGGGGATACACTGATACTGAATACCTTTGCCTTCCACATGAGCCAAAGTTTAAAGACATCGACGTGTCGGCCACACTGGATGCTCTTATCTCCAGTATCATAGTTCACATCGTAGGGTTTGTCTGTCTGGAAAAGGTACTCGGCCCCCAACTCATTACACTCCTGTAAGAGCCCCTGTGGAGGAGAGAGATGTGCAACATTCAATTCAGGATCATACATAGACAACTAATGAATAAAATAACTATGAGAAATGCAGGGAGGTTCTGATCATAGACTGTATGAAAAGACGGACAGAACATTGGCTGAAAAGTGAAGCCAATGTGGAAGTGCCTTAAACTGGCATTCTTTGTAATGACCAGCAGGGGGGGACTCCACTGGCTCCAAACAGAAGTCCGGTTGGATACAAGTCAATGAGAAAATGAGCCTACTTCTCACTTGATTTATTACCTCAGTAAACAGTTTCATACTGGGTTTATGGTCTCAATCTCTAGTTTAAAGTCTTCTTCAATACAGCACGATGTTCATTTGGTAAATTATGGTCACATTAAGAAGAAAATAGACAATAAAGCAGCGTATGTTTTAGGGCGGGGCTACACACCAACCTGCCAATCAAGATAGAGGCTTTAGCAATGCTAACAAGGCCCTGTGTAGAGGCTTTAGGAAGTCAGAGGACCGCCAAAGTCATTGGCATTCATCGTCTGGGCACCATGTATGTACAAAGTTTCATGGCAATCTATCAAATAGTTGTTGAGAAATTTCAAGCAGTGGACTGACCAAGCCACATTGCCATCCATGAAGCTAGCAGTCATACCATCATGGCTAAAACCATTCAGTGAATTCCCTCCAAAAGTAGTTATGTTTTTTTTGTGATGTACATTTAAATTGTAGAGGATAATGTCTTACTCTCTTCTTGACTAGTATGGCAGAGCACTGCAGAGGGACGCCCATCATCTTGTGAGGATTCCATGTTACAGACCAGGCTCTGGAAAACAATCATTTCAAATTGAACAATTCTACACAGACTGACTGACATTGGTAACTTTAGACCCTGCTGCTAACCATGCAAAAAAAAAACACCTGGCAAAATGAATGTTGTGGAAAATAACCAGGCAAGGATTCATAGAAAGGAAATCCAGTCCGGTGGCTGGTATGTTATATAACAGGGGAATTTGTATTTAGTTGGATGAACCAGTGTATTGAGTGTTTGTATAGTCCGTTGTCAACATGCTTTGCTTTATTATTCAACCTGAATTCACAGTGAGCTGTACAATGATAGATTCTTTGTAGTGGTGTCCCACAGAAATCCCTAGAGAAAACAAATGCTGTGTGAAGTGGTTGGGCTGTGTTGATGCAGTTACCGTTCAATGCCCTGCAGTTTCATCCTGTGCCTGTCTGACATCAGCAGGCCTCCACCCCATGCTGCCTGGAGGCACAAAGTCAAATTCAAAATCAAAGTACTCATGAAATATACTGATTCATAAAGTCCTACACATTCTGGCTGTATGAGAACATGCATGTATGTGTGTGTCACATTACTTATCCAATCAGGTGTTTGTTACATGTCTATAATGTGTCTGCAATAAATATTAATTGTGATGCAGTATTTGTTTGCATTTGTGTGACTGTGTGATCTGATTATTGCCAACAAAAGCTTTTGAAGTTTGAAGCCGATACAGACTGTAGACATGATCCCACAATGGTTTCCCCACCGACACCCAATATGCCAAATGTGTTTATTGAGGCCAAGCCAAAAGCCACCACTGCTGATACACATGTTCAATGGGTATACCCTGGATTAGCATACTGGATTAGTAACATGTTGTCTGAATCTTCCAAATCTTAAAAAATTAAGTTCCATTGAATTGTAGTCTTTCCAGCACCCTGGGGAGGGGGAAAGCACCCTTTCCTGGGGAGGCTGAGCAGTATGATACCCCGTTAATTGGAGCACACCTTCCGGTCCTCCTTTTTAAAAATAGGAACCACCATCCCGGTCTGCCACTCCACAAACACTGTCCCCAACCTCCACATGACACTAAAGAGGCATGTCAGCCAAGACAATGTCCAGAGCATCTCAGGGAGAATCTCATCCACCCCTTGTGCCTTGCTGCCCATGAGCTTTGTGACTACCTCAGCAACCTCTGACAGGGATATGGACATGGATAAGCCTTCCCCCAAGTCTTCAAACTCTACTTCCTCCACAGAGTTCCTCAAAGTGCTCTTTGCACCTGGGTCGGCAATTCTCCTGCCCTGCTTTCCCTTCCTGAGGCATCTAACAGCTTGCCAGAACTTCCTTGAGGCCAAACAAAAGTCTGTCTCCATAGCTACCCCCAAAGTCCTCCAATACCTGGGCTTTTGCTTTGGCGCCCGAGGCAGCTGCAGCCCTTAAGGCCAACCGGTACCCATCTGCTGCTTTAGGAGACCCCAGGGCCAACCAAGCCTCAAAGGCCTCCTTCTCCAGCCTGCCGGCTGCACCTCCTCCACCACTCCTCTCTCCCAAGGCATCCCCCAAGGTTTGGTGCTTGGTCCGCTCCTGTTTATCCTCTACATGCTCCCCTTTGGCAACATCATCCACCGTCACAGTCTTCATTTCCACTCCTAAGCCAATGACCTCCACTAAATCCATCACCACTGCAACTCACTCCACTGTCAGCAACTGCCTCACTGAAATCCAATCATGGATACAAACCAACTTCCTCAAACTCAACTCTGACAAATCAGAAATGATAATCATCGGTCCCAAATCCCTCTCCAAAACCACCAATTTCTGCGAGCGAGCGAGAGAGAGAGAGAGAAAGAGAGAGATATGGGGCACCTTACATCAACATGCATCCACAGTGTGTGTCTATGGCAGATGTCAGCGATGGCATTGAGAGGATCGAAGGCTCCGTACACCGTGGTGCCTGCTGTCACATTCACATAAAATGGAACCAAACCCTGCAGAGAGAGAACGGAGGATGGTCTCATCATATGTACGTATTGTACTGTCTGTTCCTGCTTACACAACAAATCTCAATTAAATTATAGGGGTGAGGTTGTAGTGACAAACCAGAAATGTAAAGTGTGTCTTGCGACTGTGAGAACACATGTAGTATTTTCTCATAAAAGCTGTTTTCCCTTTTATTCATACCTTTTCTTCAGCTGTAACAATGGAAGACTCGAGTTCAGCGGGAATCATTTTCCCTCTTAAAGGACCAAAAGTAGACAAAAGTTCAGTAAGCAGCAACTGACTGTGGTGCAATTAATGCATAGTGGAAGACATATTGACTTGACAAATCCCTGACACCATTCTGCTTTCTACAGGCACTCTAAAAAGACGTAAATCAACATATTGTATCAATAGATATTATTCTCTATGTATAAACAGAAGAACACTACTATGTATTTTAAAAATAGAATAATTTACTATGCAGTAAACATGTAATATGCTTACTAGTGAACTGCATGGACAAATTCCCCCCAAAACACGCACACAGACACATTGAAAGCTGCAACAGCTGAGCAAACATTTCTTTTGTCGTGCATCGCATTGACTATTAACAAACATGTATACTTTGTGAGTGTCTGACTTACCCACCTTTCATCACATTTCACCAGGACCACATTCTCACTGCCCATCCCCAGCACGGCTGCAGACTTCTTTACTGAATAGTGACTCTGAATGGGTGAAAATACAGCCATTCATCTCCATTTGTCTCACTTCAAAGACAGGTACACTTATCATTCAGCTGAAAGCAGCAGCTGCATTGTTTGGTTTCTAAGAAGAAGTTCCCAGGTGCACATACCAAGTGTGAGAGCCCTGCTTGTATCTCCAGAGTGAAATGTGTGTTTACAACATAGACTGTATAAAAGAATGGACAGAGTAAGAGTGATGTCACCCGTTGGTTTGTGGACTCCCATTTTGAAGCCACGAGTTTGGAATTTGACCATCACCATGTTGACATTTTGGAGCCAGATGTTGACCATATTTGGACAAGAAGTCAGCGCTGGGGACGCTGACACGGTCACACCATTGACGTCATGTCCAGTCTCGTCTATGGTATTTATGGAGCTGCTAAGCTAAACCCATAAGCTAACTGCTAAAGAAGGGGGGAAAGTTGCTGATGGTTGCCAGCGGATGAACACGGACCTCTGGCGCTGTCGCCGTATGCTGTAGTGATGCGGAGCCAGGTAAAAATCTGCAAACTTTCCCTTAAGTTAGCAGCTAATGCTAGCGCTAGCCTGGTTAGCACAATGATACCAGTTGATGAACAAGACATGTTTTCGGTGACCAAAATGCTCCAATGAACTTTAATAAAGTGAAAACACACTGTCAAAGGATCAATGTTCTGAAATATAAACAAGTTCACATCTGTTTTAATGTACACAGGGCCTGTTAGCATTGCTAGAGCCTCTACACAGGGCCTGTTAGCATTGCTAAAGCCTCTACACAGGGTCTGTTAGCATTGCTAGAGCCTCTACACAGGGCCTGTTAGCATTGCTAGAGCCTCTACACAGGGCCTGTTAGCATTGCTAAAGCCTCTACACGGGGCCTGTTAGCATTGCTAGAGCCTCTACACAGGGCCTGTTAGCATTGCTAAAGCCTCTATTTTGATTGACAGGTCGGCATGTAGTCCTGCCCTAAAGCATACGCGCTCCTTTATGATCTATTTTCTTCTTCTGTTGCTTGAGTTGAAAAGGTTTGTGACCCGTGCCGTAGAGTGTGATCGTTAGTGTGTGATTACGTGTTCTGAAGTGAACAGGGCCAGTGGGGGCAGCGCTCCCATCCCTCTGGTCTTCACCACGGGGTAGAAGTGATATCTGGCAACCAGGATGCTGTACAGGTTGGATATTGTGCCTCCTTCATAAAACACAGTCCACACTTTGAGACGAGTTACAGCCACATTCTATATTTGTATTTGATTGTTGTTGTGTCTCAGTTCCACTATATCCTAATACTATACACAGTACACTTTACAATAACCATCATTAAAAATGGTAAATTGATAGTCAATTAAAACTTTAGTTCATAGATTATGGAAGCCTATAGTGGAATTTATTCAAATGATAATTTAAACTTGAAAATTAAAATGGCATAGCATTATAATTGTCCACAAATGTATGTGTTATTTGAATAAAAATGATAATGCAATAATTCAACTTGCATTTTCATTTTTACATACTCGTACGGTTGTTCTATGACATGATTGATCTCATCCATGATCTACCCATGATCTACCCATGATCTACCCATTTCTGCCGCGCCTTTCTTCATGCATTACCTGGACAGAAGATCCCGTCTCCCTCATCGTCAGACCATCCCACAATGCTTTGCATCTTCCTCAGCAGAAACTCCTCCATGAGGACGAAAACAGGAGCCACTTCATATGTAAACCTGGAAATAAATGTATTATAGCCGATTATACAGAGGTTGTGTTAGACTTTCTCGCTGTCCGTCATTTTGATGGACAGGGTCGAAAAAAATCTGTCATAATCTGTTTTTAATGATAATAACACATTTAATAGCATTTCATTTTCATTTTTTTAATAATTTATATAGCCTACAGCAGATGTTCTCAATCTTTTTTCAAACCAAGGACCCCTGACAAGATTCAAAGAGAAAAGAATACATAAATAAAAAAATAAAAAATAAAAAATGTAAAAGTGAATAAATAAAAAAAATGTTTAATTAAAAATACATTTAGAATAAATAATAAATAAAGACAATAATAAATTAATTAATTAAAAAAAAAATTAATATGGAGGATGGGAGCTGACAAAAAAAAAGAAAAAAAGATTAATATGCCTGTACATATATATATATATATTTTATTTCGAAAGCTTCTGTCCTCCGGTCCCCCATCTGACAGGATTTTTGCTTTTAGATGTTTTATTACAAAAAGTGTATGAAACCCATGACCAAAATAATCATACATTCTGTCATTGTACTACTTATGAATAGAATAATAGTGAAAATAAATTATTCCCCTTTTGCTGGGGACCCCCTGGAACCCCCTCATTGACCCCTGGGGGTCCCTGGACCACACTTTGAGAACCACTGGCCTACAAGCTTATAGATGATGTATTTATAAGGGAATGGAGAGAAAAGATGACACCGACCATGTGATGCATAGCTGCTGACTGAACATTAACTTTACGCACAGGCATCCACTGTGTTTACCTACATTAAATATCCTGAAAACGACAGCAGGCTGCTACAGTATAACATGCAGACCTCTGCACACATCAGACTGCTCAGTTATTACTCGACTCAAACAGCAAAATTGCCACTGCCATCGGTGAAAGTATTTGCCGATTGCAATCAACAAGGAGAATATCGGCCAATACCGATGTTCGGCTGATATATCAGTGCATTCCTACATAGCTGTCAAATATATTTTGTGGAGTAAAACATACGATTTTGCTCTGAAATGTAATAAGTGGACAAGAAGTAAACACAAACACAAAATGGAAATACTCAAGTAAAGAACAAGTACCTCAAAAACTGTACTTAAGGAGATATTTTGCTGATTTAAATGAGCCCTGTGTGTAAATGAACAGTGTTTGGCTTCCCTCTGTGGTCGTGGGGTACAGAATTCCCTGCGGAGCCGAGCACCGGAGATCTGCCGAGATCCCCCGGTGCGTACCCAATGTATGTGGCCGTCATCTGGAATCCGCTGGATGGCGTGAAAGACCTCTGTTCCGCACGCTGCGACCACGGACTGAAGCCAAACATCGTTCATTTACTGTACACACAGAGCTCACAATAAGATGACACAGAGCTCTTTAAGTATCGTAAACTACTGAATAACTTTCCAGCACTGAGATCTTACATGTTAGTGTTGGCTGTAGAGGTTAACCACTCGCCTGCTACACCAATCACATCCAGACCTGAAGACAGCTGGTTGAAGAAACGGGGATGGCCTGGAAAAACAAAAGTCACAGGTCACAGGTCAAGCAAGTCATTTCTTAAAGGTACAGTGTGTAGTTTTAAAGGTACAGTGTGTCGTTTTAAAGGTACAATGTGTAGTTTTAAAGGTACAGTGTGTAGTTTTTAGCGGCATCTAGTGGTGAGGTTCTAGATGTAAACTGATTGAAACACTATCCCGCTCACTCCTCCCTTTCAGAGAAATGCACAAACTACGGTGGCCTCCAGGGACAAGAAGATAATTGAACAGATTTTGGTTGCAAACTTCTCACAAACAAAAACAAACGCTCTTTTCTTCTACATTTTTCTACCGGCGCATTTCCGGCGGGCGCCCTCTAAATGTAAAAACATGAAAGGCTTCTCGAGACAGGTTTGTCCGTTCTGGGCTCCTGTAGCTGCAAAGATGGCCGCCTCCATGGAGGGAGACCTGCTCCCCATGTAGATAAAAACAGCTCATTCTGAAGTAATACATACTTTCCGCATATGTAGAGATATTTTGTTTATTCCATGTGTATTTTTGTGCCAGACTTACGTTGTCTTTATTTCTTTCTGCAGCTTTGGGATTCTTGGTAAACCAGTGAGCCAGTACCGCAGAACCCTGATACCCGACGGAGAACAGAAAAACAACGGAGATGAGGAGGAGAAGGATGAACCAGGGAGTGGTGTTAATAACAACAGTGAGGATCATCTCGGCATCCACGTCAGTAACAGGTCGTCTTTTATAATGAGACACAAGTGGACCGATATGGCAGCACCACCCACATAAACACTCTAACTAGTAATATCGTTGTTTGTTTTCGTAATATTTGTACTCATACCAAGCCTATTAGTTTGTATTCCAACACAGTATATATTTCTGAGTTACATGAAGACAATACCAGTCAGGTGACAAAGGACTTGTGCCATGCAGAAGACTGTTATAGAGCTTGTGTTAAGTGCCTAGTTATATAACGTTATTAAAAATCTAATGTTTGTCTGATTGTTAGAGGATTGCTGCACCTGCAATTGTTTTGTTTGTCATGTTTTATTCTTATTGTGTCATTTTAGTTTCTTATTTTATTTCAATTGTATTCTGTTTTATTTAGATTTAAGTTTTCTCATAGGTTGTGTGTTTTTTTTAAATATTATATTTTTAAAAAGGTAAAAATGAATGCAGGTATACATGTCTTCTTTTGGGGGTTATGGGTTACAGGGTGAGGTTTAGGTGCTGA
>JAOVVB010261926.1:0-19027 GCA_028570985.1 Heterobranchus longifilis | reverse complement strand
GTTTAGGCAACAAAACGACTCGGTATGGTTAGTAAAAAAAAAAAAAACATGGGGACTGGCATTAAAATCCCTACTTCAGTGTTCCATTTTAAATACATGTGACAGTCGCGTGATACACACAGACTCGAGCTCCGGTCTCCTGGGTGAAAGTCCTGTGATCGAGCCAACCACTGGTCATACTGTTGGCGGGTGTAGTTGATAGTGTTGTAGTCGATGAATAGCACTACAGGTCATATATGTATTTTTGATTTTAGGGTGAACTGTCGCTTTAAGGAAAGTAGTTGAAAACCTCAGTGTCTGACTGAGCAGTGAGTGTCCATACTAGCTTCTTTTGCCCTGATACTCTGGAAGTACGTACAGTAGACTTAAAGGCCATTCATATCAGCATTCAGCTGAAAATTGGCAGAAACTCAGTGTCTTGTCGACCGTCGGTTAATAACTTGTTTGATATCCGGTGTGTTTGCCAAGTCAGCAGCTGCAGCTGGAGAGACTTCTCTCCTCCAAAAGCAGAGATGGACAGGTGCCACGCTCCGGTCGGCCCCGCCTCGGTAACACTGAGTCAAAGGGACACCGCTTGTCATCTGCCATAACATCACATTGGCCTGTGACTGTGAATCGTGGGGACACACGTGAATGCCATCCAGTCAATCCATGTGTCCTTTTGTGTGTAGTCACTTTTTATATTTTATACTGATGAACACTTTTCCCCCCAGTTTTGATCATAAACCCTGCAGTCATAGAGTCATTTCAGCTGGTAATGTTCATGCACTTATCAGTGTGTGTGTGTGCATGTGTGTGTGTTTGCGTTTGTGCGAGCGCACGTGTGCACGTGTGCATTAGTAGTTCAAGCGTGCATGCTTCCATTTCTGTTTCCACCAACGACCTTTAAAATTGTGGAGGCTCTTTTGTTTTCCTTCGCCTGATAATATTCATCAGTTACCGGTTTCCTGCTTTTGTTCCCCCGACCGTGAACTTTTGTTTTGGTAGTGCTTGAGGTTTTGTGCATTGTTAAACTCAAGCTGGTCGCCTACGCCCAACAAAGGCCGCAGACATCAGAAAGACAAAGAAAAATGTTTCACTCTGCCCAGACTTGGGAAATCTCATGCTTATCTACTGAGTAAACTGTTCAGAATACTGAAATATGTTGAAATTAGACACTGTAGGTGGGTTAGAATGTCATTCTTTGCGTGTGAAATATTGCACGAGAGTTGCAGTTTTAGCTGAAACACTTAAAGGAGCAGTGTGTAAGATTTTAACAGTGAGGTTGTAGATTGTAACCAACTGAATACCCCTCCGCTCACCCCTCCCTTTTCAAGTGTGTAGAAGAACCTACGGTGGCTTTCAGGCGAAAGATAGTGACTTAACAGACATTTATTTCAATGCAAATCAAGCTTATTACTTTAATATTGAAATAATATTGAAATTCATGTATTAAATAGACAGATATGGTATATTCCTACTCATCTCTCTTCTCATTCTTGAAGCTTAAATTGCTTTACTTGCATGCATCAAAAGAAAAATCCAAATAGTCCATTGAAAGCATGGACTTTTACATAACCACACTAAATTTCCTGTGCCCAGTGAGAACAGGGATGATGAAATGTGCATGACACGGGTCACGGATCACGTGAGAAACATTGAACCCACGCCGCTGTGACGGCACGATATGAGGAGATTTATTGCGCTGCTGTGCAGTCTGCGGGAATTTATTCACCACCATTGTTTTTCTGTACTGATAAGGTGTCTCAAAATCTGACAGATCACACGGCGGTGATGTCGTTTATGTAACCGTGACAATATTTTACAAAAGGAGCCCTGGCTGCCGGCAGTATAGTGAACTTGTCGCTTGACCAATTGTGTGGCGTCTGCTGTGCCACTGACCCACTGCGGGGATGAGGGCAGCGTGCAGATTGCAAGAGCAGCTTACTGTTGTGTGTGATTTAATACAGCTCTGCCCGGCCTGTTTCATTAGGTGGGGCTTGTCATTGCCACGCTGCTGCAGAGTAATGAACTGTCTTCTCCCTGCGCTCCAGATGGCCTCAGACCCATGATGGAGGCTCGCCGTCCACGCAGAGGCGTCCGCACTCTAATCTGGTCCTCAAGAAATCCCAGATCACCTTCAGTGTTTCACCTGCAGCACTGTCATTGTCATTGGAGCAGGCTGTATTTGTCATATTTAGCTAATTTTAGGGCTGCAACTAACGATTCATTTCATTATCGACTGATCTGCCGATTACATTCTCAATCAATGAATGAATGAAACCTTTATTGCCCTGAGGGGAATTTGGTTTGCACAGAGCAAACGCAAAAGACATCGACAACCATAGCCTACATAACAGGGCTATATAACATAAAACATAAAGACATGAGCATCATAAAATCGTCTTAAAAAGCATCACTGGGGAAAATGACAAAGGACATCAAGCGCAAAAAATAAATCAAACTGTAAAAGCCCAACTGAGGACACGAATTAGCAATAAACTCTGTGCAGCACATCAGTTTTTATATTCTGTATTCAAATTCAGTAGTTTGGTCTATAAAATGTCAGATAATAGTGAAAAATGTCCACCCTACTTTCTTAAAGTCCAAGGTGGTGCCAGTAAATGTCTTGTTTTGTCCAAAACCCCAAAGATAATCAGTTTAATATGATATAAAACAGGAAATCTCCATATTTGAGAGGTTGAAAACTGCATTTTCTGCCATAATTGCATGAAAAATTACTTCAGTGATTAATTGATTTTCAAAATAGATTATTTTTCTATCGATCGACTAAATCGTTGCAACTCTAGGTAATTTGGTGAATTCATTGAAATGTATAAAGTGTCTGTCTGTCTGTCTGTCTATGATTAGTCTCGCATAGCCAGACTTATCTCCACAGCGCTGCTGGGGGGGAAGTCTGGATTGCGCTTTCACTCCTGGATAGTAAAAAAAAAACTCCCTGGCCTGTTTGTATTTCCTTAAACCAATCACAATCATCCTTCTTTGTAGATCTTTACAATCATTCACTGAAAGAACAGAGCAGGCCTGCCTTATTACACGATCCATCTCATTTTCAGCATGAAGGTTGATAGCTCGGAGGTTGTTTGTTTGTTTCCGGTAGTGAAGGGACTTTAGGAACGAGAACACAGACACAGACTTTCTGTGCGGACAGGAAGTAAGGTTTTATCCCGGCACTGTTTGGTAAGCCCGCCACACTTATCTATGATAAGAGGTATAACAATTTTATTTCAAAGGCTCGGGATAACAATTTAAGATGATTTATTATTAATGAGAGGAGTGCTGTAACTAACCAGCTCGAGTTACACAGATTAATGTATCTGATCAGCTATGACAGTTTAAGCACATGTCAAACATGATACCATGTTTAGTGAGAGAAACTTTGACACACATCCTGAATAGCAGCCTCAGGAGGAGATCATGTTATGCTCCTTAATCTTTTTGTCACATATTCACTGCTTCTTAAGATCCTCGTAATTTCATTATGCTAAATTTATGCTAAAATCTACAAAGAAATTCTTGTCCTAGTTTCAGTTTTTCCCACATCATCTGTTGTAGGAGGGAGTCTTCTGCAGGTACCAGTAGTGAATTGATTGGATTTATGGCATGATGTACAGTATGTAGTGGTGTATATGGTGACTGCACTGTGCATCTGTGTGTTTAGTGTCTAATGTGAGGAATCCACAATGCACCGGACTGGCAGAAATGGTCTGTAATCCAGAGATCCTAATCCAGGGATTACTGGGTTTGCAGCTGGCATGGCATCAGCAGGCGTTCATCTCGAGGGGGTGGGCCCCTCCCCCACAGCCTAAAACCAGCCGGGGGGTTTGGGGATTGGAGCTGCACTGGGATGAAGCGCATAATTGAGGCGGATGACTCTTAATTTTGTCAGCATTTTCACTTTTGATAAGACTTTTTGTTTAATCACATAAGTGTTTACTTGCAGCCCATGGAGTCATATCCAAAACAAAAATGCATTGGAAAATGGAACCAGACACTGGTTATACTGGTTATATTATTTCCATCGCAAAACCGGTAACATTTGATTATTCAAACTGAAAATTCCCATACAGTATATATGTAGGCTAAACACGTGATGTTCAATCAAACACTGTTAATATAATCCAGTGAATCTTTCCTCTGTGTCTACCGCTGTAACCTGATTACACCGCCCCTCCCTCTAATCTCACACAGTAGAGATATAATCATACTTCCATTCAGTATAATTCAACACACACACATGGTTCTCTACTTTAAGAAAGATGTTGTAGTAATGCTAAAAATTCTGACAGGACACTATTTCCAATATTGTGATTAAAAAACATTGACATTATTGTATTAGTTTAGCAGCATCTCAATTTAAATTAACACCAATTCCACAGATTTGGATTTTCTGCTTTCTTTCGTCTTCTTGCTCATTCACTCATTTAACATTTGCTTTAACTGAACAGCTTTCATTATGACTATAATCTGACTGCTTATCATTGTCAGTGCAGTGATAATGTGCTAACATTATTCAAATTGATTATTTGCACTTTTTTTTGTATTTTTCTGCACCTAACGGTTATTTTCATTATTGATTACACTGCTGATTGCTTCCTCAATTAATCGTGTTAAATTGTCTTGTTTTGTCAAATTAATTTTCTATCAGTTGACTAATTGAGTGATCATTTCAGCTCTAACGATTTTGATTTTCCTAACACAACAATAATATGACAGCCTGACAAATTAAGGTGGGATCACCACCCTGTAATCCCAGTATCTGTCTTTTGTCAGTTTTTCGAATATGTGAAGTTGGAAATTAATCGTCACCATTTTTAATAATTGTTTAAGTCATTTATGAGAGAAAAAACAGATATTTGCTGTTTCAAAGTTCTCAGCTGTGACGATTTGCATCTTTATCAGGTTTATATCATTGTAATTTGAATATTTGGATTTCGTTGATCGGATAAAACGAGCAATTTGATTTTTGACGTCACACTGGGAATGAGAAACTTATGATGGCTGTGTTTTTACTATTGTCTGACATTCTTTCAAAAACATTGCAAGTTGCAGTTGCTTTATTGTGGAACACAGATTGCGTGCCTTTACTGCAGGGTGCAGAAAGAGACCCCATGATTTAATCCTTTGTTGTGGGCACTGTTGAACACGCACTAATACACGCTTATCTTTCACTGTAAACAATTACTTTTGGGATCCACTGCTCCCATCAGAATAAATGGGATGAAGATTATCCCTTAAAATCTTTGTTGTTGCTCTGATTTGTGTTAACCTCAACCTCTTAGGGATGGATGCT
Source organism: Heterobranchus longifilis (assembly GCA_028570985.1). Lineage (NCBI taxonomy): Eukaryota > Metazoa > Chordata > Actinopteri > Siluriformes > Clariidae > Heterobranchus > Heterobranchus longifilis. The sequence continues at coordinate 13,734 of JAOVVB010261926.1, read as the reverse complement.
TAAAAAAAAACTCTGATTTACAAGATGAATTCTCACACTCAGTGACACGTAAAGGAAATGTTTTTCTATTTTTTTCCTCCTGTGTTTATATATTTAGATGCCCGTGGCTGGCTGTCACCATCTGTCCTGCTGTGCCACCATGCTGTGCCACCCTCTTCCTTTTTGTGCTGGCCAACTTCACCATGGCAACCTTTATGGATGCTGGTGTGCTCCCAATGGGTTAGTAATCAAATTGATGTTGTGCTTACAGTGGAAGACTTTTTGTTTTGGTTTTTGTGGAAGTGTTTTTTTTTTTACCAATTTCACACATTGTTTTCCAGCAAACGAGGACGAGGACAAGGATGATGAGTTCCGCGCTCCGCTGTATAAGAACGTGGACGTGAACGGCGTCCAGGTGCGGATGAAGTGGTGTGCTTCGTGTCATTTCTACAGACCTCCGCGCTGCTCCCACTGCAGCGTCTGTGATCACTGTGTGGAGGTTAGTGCACGGACTGATTTAAAGGGGACATATTATGCTTTTTTTTCCTCTGTTGCCTTTAGTGTGTTATATAGTTTTTTGTGCATGTAAAATCTCTGCAAAGTTACAAAGTCCACGCCAAAAGGAGTTATCTCTCCTACAGAAAAAAACTGCTCCTGAGCTGCCTGAAATGCTTTGTATTCCACAGCCCTTTCTTCCGTAACTTGATGATGTCACCATGTAACACATTTGCATGATAATCCCCGCCTAGCAGCGAGTTTGGCACGGTGATTTTTCACGGTAGAAAGGGCCGCTACAGCGCCGTTACAGTCATTCCCCGGCTGCAATGACTGCAGAGACACAGAGAGCGCAGATGTGGAAGACCCTGAAACTCAGAGCAGACTGGGCTTTCAGGAGGGGGGGGCTTAAAGAGACAGGTGCTAAAACAGCATCTCAGACAGAGGATGAATACAGGTATATTCAGACAGACAGTATGAGAAAAATAAAGTGAAAATATGTAAACATCTTCTAGTAGAAACTTGATGAAGTTTTAGTAGATGAAAAGTCATTATAGTCAACTTTTAGTCATTACTTTTAGTCAAAATTCTCTTTAAACTAATTCAATTAGCTTAATACAGATATCGGAAATTGGAAGTATAAGTTAAAATCATTCAAAGTGACCTTTAACATAAATAAAACATCATACAAATGATTAATCATCAACCTTTTTAATTAATCTATAAAGATTCGAAAACTAGATGTAAATCAGTCAGGTTTGTAATTTATCATTTGCATGTTTTTTTTAAATTTTGATGTTAACAATGCAGCTTAATTAAATGAAAATAAATATATTTTAAGTGTAAAAAGTAGCATTTGGTCTCATGTATATGCATATGGAATATGATGCCCCCCAAAAGTTAGATACGGCCCTGCTGAACCTGAAAATGAGCATAACATTCAGGGGAGAAAACAATTTAAATGGGTAAAATGAGTGATAAGAGCATGGATGGACAGACCGGGGGAGAAAAGTGCTTATGAGTGAGTGTAGCAGTGTGTGTGGGGAAAGTCAATAAAGGGGATTTCTGCAGAGTGAATGATGGACAGAGTGTGATGGAGAGAGAGAGAGATCTCATTAATCAGGTTAATCCTTTTCTCAGATCCTTTGTAGTCTCAGTAGAAATGCAATTTGAAAAAGGGTTCAGAGAGCCTGCATTAAACAAAGTGTATTTACAAAGTGCAGTGGATATTCCACAAGTTTTCAGCGAATGCTTGATTTTCTGTGCTGAAATTATTTTGATATAGACTCAGTGATGCATGTTAATGTGATTCTTATCTGCCATCAGGACTTTGACCATCACTGTCCCTGGGTGAACAACTGCATCGGGAGGCGAAACTACCGATACTTCTTCCTGTTTCTGTTGTCGCTGACGTTCCACATGATCGGCGTCTTCACCTTTGGCCTCATATACGTCCTGCACCACATGGACGAATTATGGAAACTGCACTGCACCGTCACGTATCCTTATACACGCTAAAAATGTGTTTGTGTGCGCAGTATGCAAAAGTATAGAATTCGATTTTTTGTCATTTCCAGGTCTGGATAAGTATGAAAAAAAAAGAAAGTATGGAAAAATACTTGTGTTTACAGACTATTGCTCCTATTCTGTTTTCTAAAATTATAAAATTCAGAATAAATTACACTTAATTAACTCTTGGTTTCACCACCCCAACCTACCTCCTTATGTGGCGTCTGGACGCTCTTTATATGTCATCATCTGGTTGAACCTGGGAATTCGTCTGTCCACCACAACAGAGGATCCTAACAGACTTTCCATTGACACTGTTCTCGTGGTGGCACCACTCCACCACGTAATTCGGTGTTAATCTCTGTGAGATCACACTGAATATGAAGCAGTTTTCCTCAACAGCACGTGCAGTTTGGTGGTGATCAGTATATCAGGGCTGTTTCTTATCCCGGTCCTGGGTCTCACTGGATTCCACCTGTACCTGGTGTCCAGAGGACGCACCACCAACGAACAAGTCAGTTTGATCTGATTGAAAAATGGAGTTCATCAATGAAGTAGATCTTTATGACTCAAAGGAATACTTCACCCTCAAAATGCAGCCCCCTATTACTTCAATTCATGTTTTTCATTGGGTTTTTTTTAATTCTTTGTTCTACCGTGCGAGAAAAACACATTTTTCTTCAAGAATTCAACATAACACGGGGTGACTAATTGATAAACAAATCTTCATTTTGAGGGTGAAGTATTCCTTTAATATTTGTGTTATTTTCATGTATTATCTATTATTATCTCCAACACATGATTCACAGCTGTACAATAATGAATTATAAACACTTTAATGATCCCGCAGGTAACTGGGAAGTTTCAGGGAGGAGTAAACCCTTTCACACGAGGATGTTGCAACAACCTGGAGTATCTGGTTTGCAGCCCCATCTCTCCAAAGTAAGAGCCTTTTCTTCTGTTTAATCTTCAGTTTTTTCAGGAAGCCTTATAACTCACTGGCTGACACCTTGTTTGTCATGTGACACCGCAGCTACACAGCGAGGCCCTGGAAGAAAACAGTGATCCACGTACAGCCTCCGTTCCTGAGACCAGAGACAGACAGGCAGAGGCCGGTGAAAGTCCGGGACAACGGCATACAGAGTCAGGATCTCCAAAATAAAGTATGCCTGAACAAATGACACGCCAAATGCCAAAGTTAAATATTTTCTCACACACCATCTAAGGATTGTGACCTCAGTTGTCAGAGGATCAGCTCTCTCATGTCACTCTGTGTGTGTTTTTTTTTCTCCTGCCAGCGGACCTCAGCCGGAGCTGTCGAGCTGTCAGAAATCAAACTGAAAACTCCACCGCCGCTGCCACCAAAACCAGACCACGGCCTGCTGAAGAGTCAGCTCACTGTCATGGATGGTACTGTAGGATGACACATACATACTGTGATAAACAGACACATATTTTTCAGTATACTGTATATACAGATTTTTGTTATTGTTGATAAATCCCATGAAAAGTGTTGTCTGTGTAGCCAAAGCCTCATACAGCTTATTCCTCTGTGCCATTTTTTGTCCAAAAACTACTAAAAACTCATCAATGAGCCACACAGTTGCACTGGGTGACATGTTCTTAACCCTTAAACCCTCTTAAACTTAACAAAGCTTACCTCAATTGTGTTACTTCTCATTTTGTATAGGTACAGTTGTGCTAAAAGTATAAATTTAGACACATAGCCTAGTTTAATACATCAGTTATGGTTGGTCCTTATCAGTCCATCTCCTACACACAAGCTCTGGTCATTATAGCAGATATGTTTGCATCAGTGTATTCCAGAAAAGGTTTCCACTGACTCACTTTTTAAATATTGACATTTTCAGTCGGAACCAACTAACTCAACATTGGTTTTGGTCTTTTCATGGAACTTGTTGACAATAAGAAAAATACAGAAGGCAGTTTTTATGTTGGGACTTTGAAAATCATTGAGTGTGTTTTAGACCTGCTCAGTATGAAAACTTTTGTTATGATATGACACTTTAAATAAAATCGAATTGAATATAGAACATCTGTAATCCATATTCTATAATTAATCGCAATGTGTTTTCTTTTCCAGAGATGGGACACCACACCAAATCCATCATTCCTGTATCCATCCCCACCGTGCCGCAGCTGCGGCCCGTCCTGGAAGCCATATCTAGAGGATCGTCGCCCATTCCTCCGGAGCAGGTGCTTTTCAAGTCTGATATCAATATGCAACACATTCTCATAAACGGGTCGTGTAATGAATCCGAAAATGTATGCACAACAGTTCGTAGATATAGTGTTCTGTGTTCTGTTATAAATACATCTGCTGGTCGCGTGATACACACATTATTAACGGCGTGTTTAACGTGGACTAATTCAGTAGGTTTAGGCTACAAAAATACGTAGTTAGGTTTAGACTTGGTATGGTTAATTAAAAACTACAAGGATTGGCATTAAAATCACTTCCGTGTTCCATTTTAAATACATGCGATGGTCGTGTGATACACACGGACTTGAACTCTGGTCTCCTGGGTGAAAGTCCTGTGTGTGATCGTGATCGTGTGATCCTTTGTGTCTTTTTGAACCTGGGCCTCATTTCTCACAATTACGTACTTTATGTACGAATTACAGTGCATTACTTTTCACAGTCATTGCTACGACCAGCCTGTAATATGTTATATTGTTGGAGCGTGATCCTCAATATCCAAGTCCTGGTTTTGATCCATCACTGACAGACACCGCTGTGTGTTTTTTGTTGTGTTGTTTAGTTGCTGAAGACGTCAGAGCAGCAAGGGACCAACAAAAGTCCCGATCTCCGCTCTGGCTCTAAAGAAAGCCCTGGGAGAGGCAGCCAGCAGGCCGGCCTTCCTATCCAGACCAGCACCATCTCCAGCTCGCTGCAGCTCAACTCTCTGACGCTCAACTCCCGCTCTCTCACCCTCAAACACAGCGGTCGCCACGGCAGCAAATCCCAGCTACCTGCCATGCACGGAGACGGTTTGGGATCCAATCCCCCGCCGCCGGGGATCATCAGCTCTTCCGGCCTGCTGGCTAACCACAGCGGCAGCAGCCTCTCCTATGATAACCTCATGAACCCTGCAGACCCTCCGTTCCTGTCTCAGAGAGGGGTTCCTCCGGTCGGCTACCACCCTCACTACATGTCTCTGGGACCGGACGGGACTGTGGTGCAGCGGCCCCCTCCTCACGCCTACAGTCCCGTGTTCATGGGCGTCACCAGACAGTCTCCTCAGCCTCGAGACCCCTCGCCTTCTTTGCAGGGCCTCACCTCGAGGGATGCCTCTCCTTCCTTCCAAGGTTTCATTCAAAGAGACCATTCTCCGGCCTATCAGGGGATGATGCCGAGAGACCTGGCATCCCAGAGCGTAACGTCGCGAGACCTCACCCCTCCGGGTCTGTCGATGCGAGACATGACCAATCAAAGTCTTCGAGACAGCCTTCGTGATCTCGGCCCGTCTGCCGCTGCGCGCTACGACAACTTTTCAAAAACCATCATGGCGTCTATCCACGAGAGGCGAGAGATGGAGGAGAGGGAGAGGATGCTGCGTCTCCAAGCCCGATCCCAGGCCCTCTACGGCCCAGATGTTGGGATCTACGACATCCCCAGCAGGAGGAGTCTACCACCGGACAACATCCGACCTCCGGGCTCCCGTGGACCAACTCCTCCGGCCTACGGTTCCAGGGAGTTTCTGATGAGCACAGGCATCCTCGGTTACGGCATGAGGACCTCGCCTCTCTCCAGCTCGTCCACGTCGTCTCTGACGCGAGGCCCAAAGACGTCAAGCTCTCCTCTGCAGAGCAGCAGCAGCAGCAGCCTGCAGAGCAAGGGCAGGTCTTCCTCTCCAGCGTATTGCCCCCCTGACAGACAGACTCAACCCCTCCCTTCCTCTACATCCACTCTGCCCCGTTTACCCTCCTCCTCCACCTCCTCCGGCCCCTCGTACGCCTCCTATGCCACCGCAAAACGATCCTCGCTCACATACTCCTCCGAGGGGAAGGACTCAGTCACAATGGGAGCGATGAAACAATAATAAATAAAATACTCCGTGTTTCCGATGGTGTGAATGAATCATCTATGCAGTGTTAGTCTCAGTCTTCACAGCTCCAAAATACTTTGTAAATAAGAGGCCATATGGGACTCTCCTGTGTGGGAGGGTGTGTGAGAATACACAATGAAGGATTCAAAAAAATTATTCTTGAAATCTCAAGTTTGACCAAATCCAAAAAAAAACAACTAAAAAACTCTGGTGAATCTCAGGATAGTCGTGCCTCCTCTTCCAAACAGAGCGAGCTCTATAAACTCAGTCAAAGCAGAAGAGCTATGTGAAGAATACAGATTAATTTATTATCTGTTTGTATGTTTTGATATTGCTTTTGTGAAACAATGTAATACCACATCATCTAATGTCTCCCGCTGCAAAAATACCCATTTTAATAGAATTTTGTAGTTGTTTATATGAATAAACTTATTTTGTAATTTTCATTTCTGTTTTTAGTATTTTATTTTCTCGTTTGTATGGCTGCCGATGAAGGCGCCTGCACAGGGCTACAATATTATTTAATGAAATTGTGAACGAGGTTTTACATATTTAAACAACCCAATCAGCAGAATAAATGTTGGCATTGTACGTTTCTGCAAACCACGATATGCTACATTTGTATGTTTCATAAACTACAGATATGTTACATTTGTATGTTTTATATGTAGTGGATATCAACATGAGCTTATAATAAAGCGTATAAATTGAAAAAGTTTACAAAAGCACACACATCCAACTGATAAAAACTAGGTGCTGGACAGAAGAAAATGTAAAAGAGTCCACACACTAGATTATGCTCTCATGAACATATATTTATTTAATTATATATGTTAAATCTATGTTCATGGGAGCATAATCTAACAAAGCATATAAATTGCATCAAATCTTTATTGTGGCAAACTATGACACTTCACTAGCAGTTTTGTGAATTCAAACAAAACTTAAGTTTAGGCAACAAAACTAGTTTAGGAAAAACATTGTTTTTAATTGTTAAAATAAGGACATTTGTTATGCAAATTCATAAGGTTATGTAATCAACATAAATAACAAAAATCATTCTGTTTTTGTTGCTCTCGAACAGTGCTCTGCTGCTTGGCAGCCGTCTCGCTCAGGTTTCCCGCCATCACCTCCTGATGAAAAATGTCATGTGATCGGAACTACGTCACTTTAGAAACGTATGCCAACATTTTATTCTGGTGACTGGGCTGACTTAAAGCACCTGTGGCTCTAAGCAGCAAAAGGAAAAATGCATTTTACTGTTGGTTATCAATCTTGCTTCAAAGATATTATAGGCCTACTTTCAGTCCTTTTTTTTTTTTTCACAATCACAGCATAATTTTAGCTCATAAATCAACAGATGGCATGCTTTATGGAGGCAAAATGCACTTTAACGTGTATACATTCATTCCCTTTTAAAACTGCTACAATGCATTTGTACAGCAGTGATGATAGTTCTGCTGGGGGGGAAAAAAATGAAATTACGACATGTAATGGGGAGTTTAGTGAAATATAACACTGTGGTGGAATGATTTACTGGCTCTGCAATGTCAGTTTCTGCATTTGTGTATAGCACCCTCTAGTGAACAGTTTCAGAAGATGTGGTTGTGCAGTCAGATCCAGCAGATCAGGTCTCCAAACTTCTTTGAATGGGGCTAGATTAGATAATGTGAGATTACCTGGGGGCTAAATTAGATAATATGAAAATACCTGGGGATCAGCTGCTTTTTGCATCATGGGCTATTTAAAAAAATCACATAATATACAATTGTACTCTATTGTACAATTGTACTTTTATTTTGAGCGCCATACTAATAAATATACGTGCACCCAAACAAGAAACACATTAGTTCCGCCTGCGTACTTGGTGCATGTCTACAAATTAATGATAGAGCTGCTATCCTAAAGTGAATGAAAAAATTGCAAAGTGAACTTGCTTGAATAACCAATATTGTGTGGCGGGCCACACATAGTATATTTTCAGAGACAAGCCGGGGGCCGTTTACAATCTGTCCGAGGGCCGCATTTGACCCCCGTGCCGGACTTTGGACATGCCTGCAGTAGATGATGCTATTCTGTGTAAAATGCCAGAAAACAGCATGTCGTCGATGTGGAGGGCTACAAGTAATGGAAAAGACCAGAGGGGGGCTCTATAGTGTGCCCTATATTCCAAAAGGTCCATTTCACACAGCAGTTTATTGTCACTACAGGTAGTTCACATTAAAATAATAGTTTTAAACTTCATAAGGAAGAAATGTTGTTTTCCATTTAATCTACAAGAGCAAAAACATCTGCGTGCAGTGATTTTTTAAATCTTATGTTATTTTTTCAGTGATGCATTTTGCATTTTTCTTTTTCAAACGTCTGCTCTTCTGGATGACCTTCAGTCTCAGGACGAGCTTGTGAGTCATTCAGGGTCTTTGTGACAGAAATATTTCTAATAAAAGGAACATTTATTACCTTTAGACAATCACACTTTTTTGTTTAGGCAATAAATGACAAGGCTTGATACTTTAAAGTTTGGAGATTTCCGTGTGAGTTATTGTCGCACTTGACCTTATAGCAGGTGTGAAGTGCAGATTGGACAACAAGAACGCTTGAAAGGACTGACTGATTTAAACTGAATTTACAATGCAGCTATAACTGACAGATCTCACACCAGACCGGTAAATTCAGTGAGATGTAAAAGCGACGACACACTCGTACAGGCTTAGTTAACAACAAAATAATGTTGCAGCATGAACAAAAAAAAAAAAAAAAAAGCCTCTCAGTTAGAGTGCCAGAGAGCAACAAGTAAAGTGTAAACACAACACTGTTCGGGACTCATCGATGCAGTTGTTCTTGCCAAAAATGTCTAACAGGATTGCAGTTTATATTACACAGTCGTTTCACTCAAGAGTGCAAGGAATTCAGAGGAAAGAGATGAGGACAATATCAGGGCCTTCAAAGCATCATTAAACCAAGAAGGATGTGAACAAGCTGCAATTTCTGTGAGTCATTGAAGTCCTCTCCTCAAGCATCTGTGAGCCAGAGCTCAACAGATTTGTGTGAAGAGTTGTTTTATTTTAAATCTATTATTTTCTTTTCACAGGGAAAAGTATGCAGCAGCGACCACAAACCACTGCAATCATAATCTACAGCAGTTTTCAAAACCCGTCTTTATAAATACACACAGCTCAACAAGAAAAAGAAAAAAAGACCTATAGCCACCTGATCTCCCATGACTACATGTCGGATCCCGCTTTCAACTTAGATTTTAAAATATCCTGTTTATTAAAGGCCCCATATTGTAAAAAAGTGAGATACCAAGTCTTGTTTTATTATAAAGCAGGTCTAGGTGTTGTATAAATACTGTGGAAGTATCAAAACGCTCAATCCAGAGAGAAATGCACACAGCCCGTATTCAGAAACTGTGCCTTTAAATGAGCAGTCAGGACTTCAGTACAGTTGTGATGTCACAACTATACTATATATAGAAACAGTTTTTGTTCCCTGCAAATGTTCTTCCCGTCCATACTGGCCATGAAGAGATCCCTTCCTACCACAACTCTATGTTTTTCTCCTCCCAAAAAGGAGCTTTTCCAAAACGGTGGATAAATCTTAAAAGTGCTGGCTCGGTGTGTTATAGAGTACATCCACATTAAGCTGGTTAAATTTAAAAACACATCTTTTTCTCTCTGTTTCAGTTTTCTGTTTCACACACAAAAAAAATGTTTTTCTCAACCACAAATTGAGCTTCACAGTGGATAAATCTTAAAACTGCTGGCTTAGGGTTTTACAGGTGCAAAACGATGACATAAGGCAGCCCAGTGAGGTGCTGTAAAGTTAAAAAGAACTTTGTGCCACAAATTTCAGACTAGAAGACTGTTTCCATAAGTGAAAGTCTCATAAACATAAGTAAGACAGAAAGCTTTTCTATCTCTGTGCCAAAAACAAAAAACAAAATAAATTACACAAAGAAACATCACTATAATTACTTTTATGGCTCCCTTTCAGTTTCTAAGGTTGGTAGTGTCAGGTAGAAAAGTACTAATGCGTTTCCTTTAGTAATGTAATCATCAACAGAAAGCAGCACATCACAAAAGAACACAACACAGAACACATCCTGCTCTTCTTCGCAGTGTGCAAATCTATTTCCTAATACATACCTGTTATTTTTCTTGTCATGTGGTCTTTATTATTCTCTTGGTTTGTTAAAGCAAGTTGTTGTTGTTTGTCTCGGGGAATTCATGGTGCTGAATTTTCAGTGTTATCTTGTCCTTGAAATGACTCTCCTATTTCAAATCCAACACAATCAAACCTTCTATGGGTCAGTGTTCACATCCATATCTTTAACCACTGCTTGATTTTTTTCCTGTTTGCGAAAAAAAATCTTGCACAAGCTATTACTGTGTAAATTATAGACAGTTGTATGTTCTCCTGATGTTTTTCTTCCTCTCCCTGTGTTGTTTGCTTGCTGCCTTGCCCCCCTTCCTCCCTTTCACCCATCCTAGTTTCTGTAGCCGAGGGTAAAATGGTAATGACAGTAATGACAAGGCTGCTGTGCAAAGAGGGATTGCAGGTCGTTGACGTAGAGGACTGGATCAAAAGTATTCTGTGCAGAATGTGGTGTCTGAGAAGCCCTCCGTCTTACATCATGCTATTTTTACAATTTGCCTCCATAACAAATTCATCTTAAAAGAGACTGGTTGCCTCATACTCTACATTTTTCTCAAATATGTCTCAAGCTGGAAGTACGATGCCTTAGCGATGCTGATCTATAAACCACAATATATTTGGTAGTTTTGCATTGTAAAACTTCAGACAGTCCAACTGAACTTTTTTTGCTGTCAAAACGGATGACAACATGTTATTTATTCATTTTTAATATACTGTTAATTCTTTTGTACAATAAAAATGTTTGCAATATCTCTCCAATTCATGGGCATGTGCCAGTTGTGCACACGGCACAACTCCTGCCCTTATATGGTGTTTAGTGTGGTGGCCTTGTGGGTCAAAATGAAAATATTTCAGAAAATGCAAAAATATTTCGGAAAATGCAAAAACATTTCAGAAAACACAAATGCATTTTGGAAAACTAAAAATACATTAATTGAATGTAAAAACGGAAATGTTTTTGCCTTTTCCAAAACAAAAACAAAAATCTGTTTTCCAAATGTTTTTGCGTTTTTTGAAATGGGTTTGTGTTTTGCCCCTCAGGGCCACCGTAGTTTAGGGGGCGTGGGGTTCATCATTCAGCACACCTGGGTAAGAACATTTGGTGCATTTACTTCTCTTAACAGAAAATTAAGAGAAAATATGAGAGAAACTGAAGATAATGTTGCTGCACGAGGCCACAGTGGAATGGAAGAAGGCCATGCACGCGCTAACATCTCAACTGACCGACATTATATTTGCTGGTAAGTTTGTACGATGTTTAATGAGCTGCAGCTGCCACCATTCAATTATCTGTTGACGTTAGCGGTGCACTTTTTCCCGGTTAGTGTTTGTTTGTTTGTGTGTGTGTGTGTGTGTGTGTGTGTGTGTGTGTGTGTGTGCGTGCGTGCTCGCGCGTGCGTGTGCGTGTGTGTGTGTGTGTGTGTTGGCTCGTTCAGCAAGCTATGGTGCAGGACAAGACGTATGCTCATGTGTGTAAGTCAGATAACAAGGAGACTTTAGCAGGAAAGCTAATGTGGGTTGTTAAGTCTGTGACTCTTGTGTTGTGTAGCTGCTGCTGGCTCTTTATGCTTTATGCAAGATTTGATTGGCTGTAGGCTATGTACGTAGATGGATACATAATTGTATAAAAATATAGCCTCGCAGGGCCTACATTTCTCCCTTTTTGGTTTATGATTTATTGCTTAAAGGAGTGGTAATGTGGTAGTGGATGTATAGAGCAGAACAGAGCTATATGCTGTAGCAGACAAAAACAAACAAACAAAAAAATAAAAATATATAAATATTATATATATATAAAACGTTATTTCTTGTAGTGGTAAAATTCACAGCCGTTGTTCTGTGTAAAATGCATAAAATTCAGCCAAAGCTAATATGAGTTTTTATCAGATAAATGAAGTGGGTATATTCTAATGTAATAAGGTAATGTAGCCTAAGTATGAATTTCATGTTAAACAGTAAAATACTCATTTGAAACACAGAACGAGGACTGTTGACTTTGTCCTCCATCTCCTACATTGGAATCCCATCAAGTAGCTACAGATCTCTTCACGGCTAATGGACAGGGGGAATAAAACATTTTTTTTAAACTATCAGCGAGAGGTAAAGTGAGAAAATGTATTTTTTTAGTAATATGGGTGAACTGACCCTTTAAACCCACTTATAACATTGCATAGAAGCAAAATTCTTATGAAACTTTACCTTATTGTTGCCTAAAATTATTTGTGTGTTTTCATTGATAATTAATCACTATAATGTTCTGATCACCTTTAGTTCTCGGTCTAGATATTGAGATGGCCAAAAGGGTTGTGACCTCACAAACTAAACCTAATAATAATCATAATAATAATAATAACAACTTAATACCAGCACTGATTACCGTCCATGGATGAGTTAAATCATGTTCAGTTTTGTTTTGTTTTTTCTTGGTGAAATATAACGTTACAAGAAGACATACAATTAGTGCAATAAAACATTACAAGAAGACAGAGGACAACTGGACAGTTTTAAAACATACAGCCATTAAAACAAGTATAGTACAGCAGTTTATATTGATCTGGGAGGTGGGGTTTATTTGTTGAAGATGGGTAATGAGTAATGACCAAGAAGAAGGGGTGAGACACATGGTAGGGAGGATAATAAATAATGCTAAGTAATAATGATGAAGAAAACAGAGGATGTGGGTGATTGTAATCTTGTGTGATTTGACCATGTAAGGCCACTGGCCAGCATGCTGGGGAATATTCATTTTTTTCTGCCTCTGGATCACAGATTCATCTGCGTTGCCATGGTTCTCCTTGCATCTAGGTGCATGACATTATGATAAACAGAGCAATAAAAAAGGAGCAAATAATGTTAATGTGAGGTTTCATCTGAGGAATATGGACTCATGATAACCTCTTGAGTTAATCTCATTCTGATCAATTTCCAAGTCACCTAAATCTTTTATGATACTTCAAGAGCTGCAGACTGACCTACATTTGTGTCACTGACTCTCTCTGTAGCAGCGGGTGTCTCTCTCTCTCTCTCTCAGTTTCTTTCTCTCAGCTCATTGATATGCCTGATCATCAGAGGCATCGCTGAACTGGCTGATTGTCATTTTCAGCTGCAGTGCCACTGATGCATTTCATTTCCTCCCCGGGCCCTCCGTTGGTGTGATTAAGCACTTGCTGCAGTCACACTTGACAAAGAGGAGTTGGATTAATGGCACCCCAGTTTGTTTCTCTCTCAGAAGGGTGGGCATATTTTATGATATTTACATTATTTATCAAATCACCGGGAAGGGATGTATCGTAGTGCTGCTTCAGGAGAAGTCGCTTTCTATAGCTCACCATGGGGGCGCAGCAGTAAGTGGATGTGAAAGTCAGGTGTTGTTTTGTCATTTATAGTCTGAGGGCAAGCTCTCAATCTGACTGGATCGTTTCCAGAAGTGGCAGAATTTACACAGATTTCTGCTAACTGATGTTAGGTGTATGTTTAGATCCTCTTTGAATATTTAAATATGAATATGAGACCAGGGGTAAGA
>JAOVVB010261910.1:0-15908 GCA_028570985.1 Heterobranchus longifilis | reverse complement strand
GTGGGGGGGATGGGGGGGTGGGGCAGTGGGGCCAAAGTCAACCGTCCTGCACTGTGAAAACACAGGCAGCAGGCTCTCCAGCAGAGAGAGTGGACACAGAGGATTGTGTGAGAGACTAAAAAAGAAGATTTTCATTTCGGCTGAGACAAAAAACATGTGAATCCACAGAATGTTCAGAGGGCACCTGCACGCTATGAACTGAGTCAAATTACAGCTACATCACCTCATCAGGAGGGGGCGACCCAGGAAAAAGCAAACTGCAGTGCAGGTGGTGGACACACTATATATTGGTTCCCCAAAGGCTGAAAGTTTGTTTGTAGTTGTCGACTCAACAGTGCAGCTGCAAACAGCTCGGAGCACCAACAGACAGCTGCAACACAGCAGTGAATTCACAAGCTGACAAACATTTGTAAACTAAATAAATGCGTTGGTTTGACAGACCTTTCACTTTCAACTGCCCTTCTGCACAGACTTTTGAAAGGAAGAAACAATAATTACAAATATACAAAGGAATGTTTCTTGCAGAGACTGGCTTCCAGATGAATTGCAAATATGAGTAAAACTGCAATATCCTATATCTTATGTAATCCAACATAATATCCCTGCAATCAAAATGACTTTTGTCAGGCTTATGGTTACCATTTTATGTTGTATCAGAGTTGTTGATTCAACCTTATTTGCAGGTGTAAGCAGATACCATTGTGTCATTAGACGAGAATACACTTCCATAAAACAATAACTGCAGCCTCAAACCACACAGTTGAATCGGCAGCTTTCTGTCACAACTTCAACTACATTCATTTGTTTTAACAAAAGGTAGTTATCACTGATAGTTCTAGCTTATACTGAAAGCTTTTATTGTTGTTTTTCCTTTGTGTATGAAATGACTATAAGCTTTTCAGGACCAGGTAATTGAAGTGATTTCTTATTCTTGACTCTGTGGGTGTAACACCTACTGGCCAATAGATGGCGCTGACTGACTGCTGTGCATTATGCACACTTGTTAGATAGGACACCATCCTGCTACTAATATGTGGGATCATTAAGATGAGCTTTACACTTCAAACTCTGAAGAGGAACTTGTTACATGGGCTAAAACAGTAAAATGTACCGGCAGTTTACCGGACTGTAAACACATGCTTGTTCATATTCAAGCATATAAATAAAGTACAGTGTGTCTTTTTCCTACTTTTCCAACAGATGCAGCAGAAGATTGTATTCCAACTTCATGTTTCATTGCAACAAAAGATGCAACTAAAATATTTGAAGTGTGTGTCCATAGCAATCAGTGTAACATACATGACTTTTGCAGTGAACTATGGTGTTTTATTAGTGTTTATTAGTGCATTGCGAGCGGTCTTTACCTGCGACGAGGGGACATGGGTACGTCTCGGTCGACGGGGCTATGGGGTGAGTAGCGTCCTGGTGGGGTCGGGGTTCTGCTGGACACGGAGTTATTCCTGTAGTCTGAAGGGGAGAACTCCTGTAGAGGAAAGCAACAAAAGCAAGAGAGCGAGTGAGCAAACTTCCTGCAGCAGCTGAAATTCAGGTTTCCTACACACTTTTGGTTTCAAAATGTCTAGATTTCTCTGTGGATTACATAGAAGACGACTTGCATATGGTTTATAATTGCTATCTCCCCCAAGTTTACATCTAGCTTTCTTTTCTCATTTGGAATCCTGAGTCAACCAGACTTTATATTTGGCATTGTCAAGCCAGCCCTCGGAAAACTTGCATTTACCCGTTGTGACCATATATTTTTTTTTTTCTATTTTATAAATAAGAACTGAAAATCAGTTGAAAAAAAAGTTAAATTATATAATTTTACAGTGTCCATGCAGGGCTGTCACAATAACCTGAATATTGCAGTAGACAAGCCAACTGCCACAACAGGTATGTTCATGTTTTTTTTGTTTTTTTTTCCACGAGGCTAAGCCCTTCTTACTTTAGTGTGTGTATTGAATGTTGAATAAATTCATAATGAAAACAAGAGTTAAGAGTGGAATTTACATAAAAATCTGAATTTTATATTTTAGAAAACATAATAGGAAAATAGTCTGGAAACACACATATTTTTCCATACTCTTTTTTTCCCCATACTTATCCTGACCTGGAAATTACTAAAATCAAATCCCATACTTTTCCATACTGCGTAGGAACCCTGTGAAACCCAAGTTTGTAGTTCAGAGTTGAGGAGTCTATTGAGACAGTGTACAAGTGCTTAGACTATGATGCAATGTTACTGTAAAAAGAAGAGTCACAAAAAGAGCTGTTCAGTGCAGAGGCAGGAATTCACTTACTGCTCCAAACAGCGTATTGGCATTGAACAAATGTAGCGTCCTTGTTTCAGGAAGCTCTAAATCGGAGGAAATTGTACTGCATGACAAGTCGGAATAAATTCTGACGCACCATCGTGAAGGATATATTCAGTCAAGATCAAAACAGGAGAGATTTATCAGTAGCTTAAATTAGCTCCAGATGGAGAAACACCACATGCAGAACACGACAGTTTCTTTCATCATCATCACCGATTTGACTGAAACCTGGAGAAGTTCTTTCAGTGCAGAATAAACAATACACTTTGTCATTGATTGTATTTGGTGCCTCATGCTCTCAAAGTTTCTGTTGCATGAGTCACGCCCAACATTCCTCCGCTGCGGGCTGATCAGTCTCGACAATCACAGCAACCCACATCAACATTTTTTATCTTGATTCCCATTTATATCAGAGCTGTACTGCAGCCCCTCAGCTGATAGATGATAGATTGTGTGGCAACAGATGTTTGGCACAGACTCCACAGTGTTGCTCTGATGGGAAAAGACAGAGCCAGCATGTACTTCAATGGCTTCCAGATGCCGTGCAAATCTCACAATTATTCATGGTAGTTATAAACAGTGTCCATCGTCACAAAATGAGACATTCCACGCAGCCACAGCCTCATTCAGCAAAACTGAACACTTACAGTACTGTACAAACAATAGTGTAATTCAGGAAGGAAATTGTGAGCAAAGACACAACATGAATGATGTTTGGCTTTTGACAGAAGAGGGCGCTACAAACCTACTGAACACAAGAAGCTCATAAACTAAAATTCGGCAGATGTGCATGTGCCAGTGACATTTTTTATTGGAGCTGTTCTTCGCAGAAACCAAAGGCAGGAGCACACAGTTACAACACTGCGGGCAAAGGTTGATTTATTCAAGTTTAATTATGTCAGAAGAGTGCAGGAGTGAGCTACTAGTGAAAGTGACCTCAGGCACATGTTCACACTAAACACTCTGCACACCTGGACTAAGTCTGCACAGCACATAACTCAACCCAGACACTTTTATTGTCAGGAATTCCAACAAAGTAATTGTTTTTAGCCACAACACTGTCTGGCATCTAACCATGTCCACCTGTAAAACTGACCACGTATTGATCACATAAAGCATACTCACGCACTGCTGCAATATTCAAACAAAATGACTTAAAAAAAGAAAAGAAAAGAAAGGAAGTCTCCAAACACTTTCACAACTTCGAGTTTGCTGGGAAACAAAACTATTACTTTATTTCAGATCTGTGCACAGTCCAGGAAAACATTGACTGTGAATCAAAAATCCCACAGACAACTCAAGAGCACCGGCGCTTTCACAATAAAGCTCACCGAGTTTTTCCTCCCTCAGCCGTCAGCAGCTGGCATCAGTGTTAAACAGGCTCCGTCCAAAGAGGGAGAAATGTCTCCCACCCGGGTCTTTGAGCCGGGACATGTCTGAGACTCCGAGTTGGAGCTGATGCTGGAGCTCCATGCTGACACAGTGGCACTGATGGAGTCAAAGATTTGTGTGTCCAATGCCAGCACCCGCTTCCAATTCAGAAACTCTTTGAACAATGTCTCTGTTCTCAATTGAGTCCAATTTTCCTCTTCTTTTTCCTTAGTGAGTGGGCAGATTAGCGGTGCGTGCCAGGAAGCCTTTACCAGAAATGATCATTGGGACGTCTCCCTGCGATTCCTCCCAGGATAAACCCAGCATAATAACTGCAGGCTCATAAGATCACATATTCCATATCATCAGAGTACAAGAATAGAGACGTCCTCTCCTGCTGTGAACCAATCTCAAGGGCATATACCTGAAAGACATACGTGCTTTAGGGATTCTTTCAGGAAGACCTAGTGAAGCCACGCAGTATGTGCGTATGAATCCACACTAATGCAAACCAAGCCTATGTTATATAAGTGTCTGGCTGCAGAATGTAGATCTCCATGCTCTCCAATGGCAGAAGAATTACGGATAAAATCACAACTCTGATCTACGAGACTCAAGAGGAATGCAATGAAGTAAAGAAAAACAAAGGGAAGTGGGAGAGAGAAAAAAACAAGCGCCCCACTGTGACAGCGAGTATGCAGCTGTGATTGAGTTTGACCTTAGAAAGTTCAAAAAAACTTTGTCTGCACCACAAGAACAGTTTCCCCCGTCACCATCATCCACTCGACAGTCTCCGATGCCAGCCTTTTATAGCAGTAACCATGGCACGGCTGGCAATGGCCTGAAACTGGGCTCCCCCAAACACCTTTGTTCTAAAATCACCACTGCTCCATTGTAAGCCATCAAACCATTACACACGGCTGATCTCAGAGCTGCAATGCATTTTGGTAAACTGCACCATGGCAGTGCCAACAGTGCTCCCAAGTCTCACGCACCAACAAACTCAGGGAGGGGCACACAGGCGAGCGGAGGAAAGCCTATTATTTTGTCTTGGATGGGGGTATGTTCCAGAGATGGGAGAGACCACTGGAGAAAATCATCAGCCAATTCTTCCAGGTTCCTGTGGCTGGCAAGAGAAGGAAGCTCTGATTAAAGCTGCACTGAACTGTAATCAGGAGCTCACAGTCGACATACCCGGGATCATTAGGGAAAGTCACTGGTATGCTGTGCTGGTCTTGAGCTGCATATACAATAACATAATCTAACCTAAAAGTCTGCCACTTAAAGTTTTGTACTTGTGCGAGTGTGAGTTCATGAATGAGTAGATTCAAACCTCACTTTTAAAAAAGCCCAGAAAACCTATTCTTTCAATCGTCTTATTACCTCTGCCAAGGAGGTAATGTTTTTGTTTGTTTGTTTGTTTGTTTGTCAGCAGGATTATGGAAAAACTACTGCCCCGATTTTCATGAAACTTGGTGAAGGGTGTAGCATGGTCAAAGGAAGAATTAATTATATTTCAGGGCGGATCCGAATTATGAGATACATAAATTATTTTTCACTTATGTTAACATTGCAAAATAGGAAATTTGGCCTGGGCGGTGGTCTGTGCTCTACGAGTCTATGAGTTTCTTCTAGTTATTAGTGATGGGGCCAAAGTTTGAATATTTCACATAAGAGATTTCTGTTTTTGTCTGTGATTTTTTTCACTGTTTAAAGTGGATGGGCTTCAGTTGGAAAAAGGTGATGTCACCTATTTCTGTGGACCAATCAGGATTTAGTAACATTTGAATCCAAATCTGATGACAGTTGTTGGTTGTTTGCTAATGTTGCCAGACCACCGTCAATCAAATCTGATCAAATCAAACCCACACAGTCCTGATGAAGCAGATTAGCTGAGTTTTTGAGTGCTACGGATCTTTTCCTTTCTGAACTTTAATTATTGCTGAAGTACAGTATATTTATATATACTAATACTTCAAATTTAAAACCAAGTTTTCAGGGACTTTAATGTTGAAAGTTCTAACTTTCTGCAGGATGTGTTCCTCTGCAGCGGCAAAACATCTGCAGCAAAGATGGCAGACTAGTTGTGGAAGGTTGTATTGAAGTCTGATGTTTATTTGAATCATCCATCCATCCATTTTGTACAACCGCTTTATCCCTGCAGGGGCGAGGGGGCTGGAGCAGAGCCTATCCCAGCATGCATTGGGAAAGAGACAGGGTACACCCCTATGTGTCAGCAAAATGTGACATTAAATGGGATTCAGCTTGTTTTCAACATGTATGATTACGTATTTCCCTGTTCTGAATGTACTTCATAGGTATTGTCAACCAACACAGGTGTGACCTAACAAGCCACAGCAATCTACATTTCTCAAAGCAGAAAATTAAGGGAGCCTCCAACCACATGAATTGTGCCTATATGTTGTTTTATGTTGTTCTACCAAACAGTTTATATCAGTGATATATTTATTTAAAAACCAGCTTTAACAATCTGTTTTTATAATCTGTTTTTAAAAATATCCTCTGTTGCTCTAAAAAGCATTTTTGGATGACTGAGCGTAAATGTCATGATCTGATTTATGTGAATGTACGACCAAGTGTGACTTATGGTCAGGAAAAGGCTCGGTGTGGGAGGAGACATGGCGGCTGAACTGTCAAAAAAAAGCGAGAGAATCACTCTATAACAAGAACAAGCCTCTGTCTTATTGGCCACTTCAAGACACAAACAAACAGGAAATGGTGAACTGAAGTGAGGGCAGCTGTTTCAGATCAAGTCCCATGGGAGGCGTTGGGGACAGAGCCAGTGGAGGAGCCTTCAGTCTGGCTCCAAGCAAGCCACTCTGCATCATCATCATTACCACCCTGCAGCTTCAATTACAGGGCATGGGCCAGCAGCGCACAGGGCTGATGCCTATAGGGAGCTTTTATTTTGGGAAGCTTGGTGCTGCTGTAAGAAAGTGCTGTCTCCACCACAGACATGACTGCTGTACTACAATGAGGCGGGGGACAGCAGACATCCCAGGCTGGGTAATAATCAGAGCCGTGTACAGCGTTTCCTATCCAGCAGTGTGCAATGGTGGAGGTCCTGAGCAAAGACCTGAGGCTGACGGTAACCTACTCGTTATCCACTGTCACTGATGGACCCTGCCTTGTAATTATGTCTGAGCGATGGTGCATCACTGTGTCCACATTCTGTAACAAATAAAACACCATCGTTTTATATCGAAACTCATGTAGTTAACATTCTTTAGCTTTTTTTTATTGCCTCATATCCCACTGCAGCTGCTTTATGGAAGGTCTCAGACTAAATAATGAGATATAATGATATGACAAGACCAGTGGGCCGATGAGTGCAGAGTGCAGACTGACTGCAGCTCCCATAGAGGTTCTCAACCTTTGTCCTGTCAAGGACCCCTAAATTGATAGACATTAGGTCTGGGAGCCCCATTTGATTAGATTTTGCTTCACAGACCTCCATCTGAAAATATGTTTGTTGTTAGATATGATTAAGACAAGAATTATATAGTTGTCAACCACAGTTGAGGAGATAACCATGGAGGAAGTATCACAGAATAGTCACTCGTATGACTCTTACTCACTTTAGGCTCACGTCTTAGTGAAAATAAACTATTCCCCATTTTCTAGGGACTCTCTGGACCTAGGCCCCCCAGGAAGTGCACCAACTGTTGAAGCCAATTTGACATAGTGGCCAGACGGTAGTATTACAACTATGGCGGGCGTCAAGTGATGCCACTGGTCCCAAAAATACTTTTTCCCATAGACTTACATGGTGAAAGAGATGTTTATAAATCTGTGGCTATTTTTTTTTTCTGCGTCACAATCCCCATGAAATGACTCACTATCAGGATTAGATTAATTTGGTTTGATAACATTTAGAAAGTCGCAAGATTGAATTATTTAATCCCCAAACCGGATGTAGCCGGCTCTGACGGTCTCTAGTGCGCCTGCTCTATGGGCCCAACAGTGCAGACGTCTGGCAGAAGAAGTAGTGCCGTTCATCCGGGGATTTTTAAAGGCTGCAGTTGAGCTTTTGGCTTGATGTGCCACTGAGCAGCTTTCATAGGAATAAACGGAGCTCCGCCTCGATCGCTGTATCCAGGTTTTATTATACATCCCTGCTTGGATCTCCCCCAAGGACCTCTGGAGAACCACTGCTATAGGAGGCTGCTTCAAGTTATGAGCCCCATTCCACTATTCTACATATGTATTTGAGTCCAAATTTAATATACATAAGCTGTATGGAGGATCTCATTTTTTAACCTTAGGGCATGCTTAGTTGACCCTTTTCCAAAATAGGGATGTAAAGCTCTTCATATACAGTACCCAGTCCATACTGCAGTACACGGAGTAAACTTTAGAAGTCAAGCGCAATCTTCTCAATCCTATATAATGCTTTCTACATATAAATTCTTGGCCCGGCTTACACTGTGCAGTGTTCAATAACATGGAATAAAATGACAGATCTTTTGTGATGCCAGTGCTAATACCTCCCCCTCTCTCCATTCGTCCGCCACGGCCACACACCATCAGACCGCTCCAGATATAAACCATATGTACAAGATTAGAGGGCAAATGAGCAGAAGAGAGATGAAGACAACGGGATGACTGTGAGTATACAGTAATTCACTCTGTGCACTTTGGCCAGCGTCGGCTAAAACAGAGCTGCGTTTAGTTTTCTATCTTTCTGCCAGGAAGACTACAATTTCCATGTTTTAATGTAATCTGATTATCGGTGCAAAATGACACATTGTCGAGTTTACAAGTGGATGCTGGAAGAAATATTTGGCAAAAACAACATCAAGTCAAAGGTTTTCTGTTATGTACGTCCATTCCTGCAGCTCAGCACATTATAAATGTGGCTGAACCTGATTGTGTGTGAATTGGAATGGCGCAGTGAAAACTCTGGAGACCGCTGAGAGAAGCCAAAGCCGTCTCATGTGATCATAGGTGGTCTGAGGGAGGCACTCACCCACACTGCCACCAAAAGTCAAAGACACAATGAGGAATGAATAAGAGTCTGAGCGTTTATTTATCCACCAAGGGTGCTACAAGCAACACATTTTTCATCCCTATTAAATTCCCCACAAGGCTCCAACTGGAGCTGCGTATCAAGCTCATTAGACATCTGGTGCTCATTATGGTTGGGCTAAAATCGTTTGGACGGGGATACTTTTAATTTATGGTCACCGGGATGCCTCTTCTCATACGTATCAAAAACAAAAGACAGTAACAACCAAAAGAAGCTGAATTTAAACCAAGTGTGCTGATCAAAATGGTTATAATGAGCTGTGAGGTCTAGATAGGATGCCACTTTTAACTTAACTCGCATGGAAGCTGGATTCCCGCAATAACACAAGATCACACGATCGCACAAATCCATCTTGCCAGGCTCCAGTACAAGATCTGTCTGGACCAATCAGTGTCCTGTGAGGAGCTACGGGCGTGGTTTAGGCGTGTGAGCTGCTCGACGGTTCATTCAAAACAACAATGGCGGCTCCGTGTAGATGCTGCGATACCGCAATAGCACAGATTATATCAGAACTGGAGAATATTTCTTCATTGAAAGAAGAGCAAAGAACGGCACTGAAGGCTTTTCTGATAGACAGATGGTTCGTCCAGTCACCTTCCAAGTATTTTTTGAAAGCGCCTGCCCTTTTCCAAACAGTTTCTAATGATGGCTTCTCAGATGGTTCTGTGAAACAAACCATCTGATGGCATCAGGTTAACTTTTAACAACTCATCAGTGAAAATCACCTCCATAAAGATGGTAGAGCTCTAAATGTTAATGAGCCTGACAGCATCACAACTGCTGTAATTAGACAGAAAACATCTGGTATGTCTCACTGTACAGTAACTCTACTGTATAACATGTACAGTACATGACTTAGAATGCAATACAACATGATGGAGTGCAGCCTAATACTCATATTTCCACAGGAATTTCCGTGAATGGCT
Source organism: Heterobranchus longifilis (assembly GCA_028570985.1). NCBI lineage: Eukaryota > Metazoa > Chordata > Actinopteri > Siluriformes > Clariidae > Heterobranchus > Heterobranchus longifilis. The sequence continues at coordinate 6,246 of JAOVVB010261910.1, read as the reverse complement.
AAAACATAAATCTAAAATGTCAGCAAGATATGCATTTATGGTTTCTCAGTGCAGCAGAATTATTCTTCAGTGTTCAGTACCATTTTCCCAGTTTAACAATTATGATTTATGACCAACAAATGCGGCCTTAGTAACCATTACTCTAAAACGTAGGTGTTGTCCTGTGTAAAACTAGGGGAATATATGCTGACATGTCTGTTTTTGCTGGCATGAATACACTGAGGGGCAGTTATACACGTCGTTCCCTTGACAACAGCTTTTGGAATGTTGACATACTGCTCAACCACCTTCGTAAACAGCACCAACGAGTAAAAAGAGCCATCTCTCCCGGCCAACATTTCCCCATAAAACTCGCAGGGCCGAGTGTCCCCATGAGTGCGCCCGGGGGCCTGGAAAGCACGGGGAATCAAAAGTGCCCCAGTTTGCTTTTCCACTCCAGGGGAAAGAAAAACAGGCGTGCTGATCAATCAGCGGGGATGAGGAGAGGCATGCTGCCTGCGCAGTGGCCACAATGGACCCCAAGCTTAACGGCTACGAGTCCACGTGAAAAGGCCTCACACTGTCCAGTCACAGAGCTCACTGTGCAGGGAAGAAGAAGAAGAAAACATCCCTCCACTGTGGCCATGGCCAGCACCGCTCCCCCGACACTGGCTTGGCTTAGCACTGCACCAGCCTGCCAAACCAAACAGCAGCTCCACTCATGTCAGACCTGAAATAGTACATCATTCCAAGCCATCATCGTCAAGGAAGAGATATGTGCACGTATGTATTTAGTGCTGGAAGAGAAGCCACTCGCAGGTGAGGTGTATTTACCTCTACAAGTCTCCAGTCCTGAAGATATGAAGATAAAGACTTTCTCATAACTTCAATCTTAAACCAACAGTGCGTGCAATATAAAATTTTAAATTTTGACTCAATTTAAAAACATAAACTTAGTTATATTCCTGCATGCCAAGTCTCTGTTTCTGCTCCAACGCGATGACCGCAGCTTTGCACTCCAATCCACCACAACCTCCAGAATAGAGCTGGACAACGCCAACCGCTGGCGTGCAGGCTGGCCCGCTGCAAGGAGAATAGTGGACAGGGTATGGGATCGAGAAAATATGGATGGATACCTCCCCTGCCATCTCTGGATAAAGAGCTTAGTGACACATGTCACACAGCCAAGGCCACTCCACCCAATTTAGCAGAAAGAGGAAAAGTTTGGTCTGCACGGGTGTCACCCTGCTGGAGCTGGCCATCCTACACGAGGAGGGATATTTATAAAGTAACCACCCGATCCCAGCGCAGGATCAGGCAGCCCGCTAAGGCAACCCTCAGGAACCTCAAAGTGCAGAAACTGCAAACCCAGACATGGAGCCTGGTCCTAATGGCCCAGTGACGGGTCATGTCTCATGAAAAGCAGTCTGGTTTTGGCCCTGCTCATCGCAACAGAGATCCCGTTGTGGTAATTTCTTGATGATATAAACAGATGCTCTGAATCATGACGGTGGCCGGCCAGTTCAGATACAATCTCGTGCCCGGCTTCCAGGAATCTAGGATGTCTTCGCTCCTTTAGTCATGGTGGTGAGCTCGTAGATATTAAAGTCTGTGAACACAGCCAGTCACATCATGGCACAACAAAACAAATCTACAGGCTGCAAAGTTACACCTAATAACCTGCATCAACGCCACATTAGATCATAACTGGAATTGACTCACACTCACTTATTCCTACAGGGGTTTCCAACTAGGCATGGGATGATGTCATGTCAAAATTATCCTGCAATTCACGATATTATCCGAATAATCAAAGAAATATGATCTCTTAAAATGGTACTAAGACTTTTTACTAAATTGTGTTTTCTCTTAACATTACAACATTTTTTCTCATTTTTTTTCTCATCAAAAATAAACTTTTTTCTATGAACTTTGACTTTTTTTTCATATAATTGTGACTTTTTCTGTAAACATTATGACTTTCTTAAAGAAACAAATATTTGTATTGCATCACAGATAGGACACTGTAGTAAACTACAGTCAATTTGTGAGGATATTCATGATTATCCCAATAATGGAAATTCACATGGTTCAACCTATTGTTACTACTTATTGTGAGTGTTTTTTTAATTACGATCCACGATAAAACTGATTATTGTCCCATCCCTATTTCAAACACGTCTATAGCAAAGCATTTTAAATCTCTACAGTTTTTTGCATTTGTCTTCCCTCTGAAGGGGGTCAGAGGTCAGGGTAAGCGAGGTGAAGACTGTTACATCAGGATGAATGCTTCCTGCAACACAGACTCCTGTCCACACCCTCTGAATAAAAGGTCACTTTCCTTATTCAACACACTCCCCTTTAAAGCTCTTAATCAAGATGTTCTGTATACATTTCCTGAAAAACATTCATTCATGTGGCCAAATGCTTATGGTATGGGAAAATGTAAAAAGGTCAAGACAGACATTCTTGTCCCGAGGGGGAAATTGTTGTACAGTCAAATTTAAAATAACATGTACAAACGTTGGATGCACTAACCACAGAATCCATAGACATTACACATGCATAGTAATGTAAAAATGTGTAGACAGGATGAAGTGCAGTCAAGTCAAGTGCTTAGTGACCATTTTTAAACATGGTATTCTAATTATTGCATATTATCAAAGCTATTTAATATTTATAAAGATACAGCACCGCCAATACTGCCAATGATTTGAAATGGTACACACTTCCTGTCTCCTAAGTGGGCGCGGTCTCATTTGAAAGTGTAGTTTTAGAATTAATTTAGATTTGATTTATTTTTCTAAAATTAGATATCTATATGGTTAACATCCATATTTAGCATTCAAAAGAAATTGTAATCTGTGGCGGCCGCGGACGTTGCCAGTACAATGCTGAGACAGAAAAACTAACTAACAAAGTTAATTTTCTCCTGATCTGTCCATCTGAAAAATGCCATTTTAGTGTCAGATTATGATCGAATTATGGACAAGCCACAGATCTCCTGAACAATCTGTGTTCACTTCTCCCACTGGAATCAATAGAAGTTGTAACTAAACACACATGACACAGATACAGGAAATGACTCTGAGTTGCGGGGTCTGGGTTTATCCACTGTCTCTGATATTATCACACGTGTGTTCTGTGTGGTGCTGCAGGCAGTTTGGACTTCATGATGAGGCACAAAGGACATCGCTGTGTTTGAGCAGCCTCTGGGCTGAGCAGAGTGGTGTGATGGCTTAAGTACAGTTTGGGAATGTCAGCGGGCTCCCTGGTGTCCACTCCGCTCCACCCCGAGGAGCCCCGTCTCTTCCAGCTCCCATCACACAACGACAGGCCTTGTGACGCGACGGAAAAAGCAGCACCAGCCTTCCACAGCCTCTGCCATCACAGCCACTATTGTATACAGGCTTTTTCTCAGGATATCCAACACCCTGGAAAATGGGGGATCTTGTTGCGCATCCCACTCTCCTCACTCAGGGAGCCAAAACAAGGGTGGAAAAGCCTTTTAGGAGCTTTTCAGAGAGACTGATCACCTGATACAGCAGCACTCTGCACCTCTCAGGCAGGACAGAGGCTCTTGTCATGGAAGCTGCACATCTTAGCGCTCACTGGGCTGCTGTGTTCCTGCCAGCCCGAGCAGCATAATGCACAGTGTGCCCGTGGCAGGCCTCTTCCCAGCCATTTCCCCACCGAGCGCTCTGAAAGAACTCCACTCACTAATCACAGCACTGCGGCGGGAGGCTCGTCACCACTTTAAAACCAGGGTAGACATCCCTTAGAGGAAGGGGTCAGCCAAAACTCAAAACTCTCATCCACTAGGCTGGATGATGGTAAACACCGAGGCTGTCAGGCACAGACGGCAGAGCAAGCAATCCATCAGCTTTAGGACCAGAAAAAGTAAAGAAAGGATGGACAAAGCAGCAATTAAATATCTCAAATTACAGTCTTCTCAAAACATGTAGCTTGATATTAATTCAAAACATACTGAAAGAACAGTTTTTTAAAAAAAAGCAAAAAAAAAAGTACAAGTTGACATTGGAGTAGAGGGAGATAGAAGGAATGTAACGTCTCCCAGAGGATACAAGACGATACACATTCTCACATACGAAAAATTAGAGAAAATAGTGAATTTAAAAATGGTAAGGAGAATGGGAGACTCCATAAATACCACAAACATGCGAGGCCGTCCCGGACGGACAGCTATGACAGGAGCGCGTTCATTCTTATGGACTTGGCGATGGAGCCCTCAGCCACAACACAGCTCCTAATGTGTTTTTTGGTAGGCCAATACGGAAGTTTGCTCCACCATGATTTGCTGGCCGCAGCCTCACTATAACTTCATAGTGGGTTTTTTTAATGTGGTTTTGGATTGATGCTGAAAGCATCAGCATCTGTGTTTAACGGAGGCTTAAAATGCCTTCAGTGAGAAATAATACATTGGTAAACCTAAAATGTAATATTAGCAAGATGAATTGGGCATTCAGACTATTAGAACATTTAGTTAAAAGGAACGGATGTGACAAAAGCCACTGCTTTAAACCAAGACTTTGGAAAAACCACTTTTTAGCTACATTTATGGAGCGCTCCGGCAATTAAGCATTGCACTTTCATTTTCAATAGGGTGGGGGACTTAAAAGAGAGAGATTAAAAAAATAAAAACAAAATTCAAGTCAAAATTGAAGCAGCAGAGGCCGAGATGTCCTGACTTTTAGTCCGTATTAGGGGTCAAGCTCCAAAAACACAATGCAACTCAACTCTTTGGTTAAACCCTCTTTGCATGGTGCAAAGCTCATGTTTATTAAACTCAACCCCCATGTTTGTAACATAAACTTCCTGTTGAATTTGAAGGCTTAAGCCCAATTCAAAATAACCCTGATGACATGATCATTATCAGACTTTAAAAAGCTCCTACAGAGGCACACAAGATATTATACAACTGTTTCCACAGGCTGAGTCTTTGTGACAAGGAAACTGATCTGCATGTGTAATATTGGTGTGGTTCCCCAGTTTAAAATTGTTTATTTATAATTATTTATTAGCCAGGGGGATCCATGTCACAGAGGAGCAAATTCCAAGTGTAAGGACTTGACACTAGATGACTATATCATTTTCAGTCCAGCCGACAGTCTGCCGGAGGCGTCAGTCGTCCAAATGAACATCACATATCACACTCATGACAGTTGAATCTGCCTCAACAGCGAGCCAGTGAGAGAGCTGATTCATGTCTGTACACAGACATCCTGCACACCCTCCCTGCCCCAAAACAACTTGGACGGAGACAACATGCGGCTTTGCAGTCACTTCAAATTAGTTATTAAGAGGGACTGTCTTGCATTCCTAAAGACTATATTTTGCTGGGACCAGATTTCATGGCGGTCATGACTGAAAGAAGCATTTTATTTTGATGAAGACTGGTTGTAGAAGAAGTGACACTACCACTCTGTCTTCACTTGCTCAGTAAAGAATATTTAAAGCGGCTGCAGGTAACTTTTCAACATTTCACACTTTTATGCCCCTAGTGGAATTATTGTTGGTGTTGCTGTCGCAAAAACAGCCTTCCTCAGAGAGACGAAAGAAGCAGGTCTACTCGCACACATGCCCACCACAAGAAACATGTTCTTTGTTTGGATTATCAAACGGACAATATACCAGAGATGTTCGTTTCTGCCGATCTGTCCGTTACCATGTAGCTTGCATTAAAGGCTAGCCACGAGGCTCACGCTAGCAGCCAGCAACAAACATACATGTTTGATTGTTTTATACAATGAGAAATGAACCGGGAGCTGCTGATAATTAATCGGCTGTTGCTGCTGAGGAGTCTGGTGATGGTTTGTTTCTGCTTTGGACAGCCAGGCTAAAAGGCTAATGCTCTGCAGGTAACATTATCAACACTCTGCTGTATAACTCCAGCTGACCGCAGACCTGACATGAATACTTAACCGCGGGTGCTGCCAGACTAGTAACAAACGTTTGTTTCTGGCTGGTTTTGTTTTTTTTGTGGCTCCAGCAACAGGCTATCGCTAACAGCCTGCTACCCCAATGTCAGTGCTACAATAAAGGCAGAGTAAAACACCCAGCAATATTAATAAGTATGCAAGTTTTACTGGTGTTGTAGAAAGAATGCAGAATGAATGTCTGTTTGTACAGTCTATGGACTCTCTCGAGTCCCGGATCTTGTGCCGTAAAGCGATCTGTCATTTTCCCGGGAGATCGTACCTGGTGGCAGACAGAGAAAACGAGGGCTTATAGTGAACCCATCTAAAC